>VMRK01000216.1:0-100774 GCA_016801395.1 Leptodermis oblonga
CGTTTACATGAATTTCCATCACCACAGAGTGCAACTATGAAAGCTTGCGCGTCAACAATAAGCAGGGTTATCCAAACTCTGATATGTTGAGGAACTTCTGACATGAAGCAGGGCATATCAACCTTCAACAGCCAGAACTTGTAATAACAAGGCACATGGCATGAGAAGCACCGATCGCCACAGAGAGCACTTTCTTAATTATTGATCCATCATCTTCAGTGAGGAATTTAACTTCAACAGGAGAAGATTGCACCTCGGGCAGACCAGAAACCCCTAGTTGACAATCCTTTGCATTTCCCCACATGTACAGCTTTCCTTCATCTAATGAAATGCCAGAGTAGCCCCTTAGAAGATCTCAAATTAATTTTTATCTAAACAATAATAAAAGGTAAAAATATGAAAAATAAATTGTATCCTAGGCCTGCATAAGTGCAAGCCTTCAATCGCTCAACTTATTCAGTGTAGGTGTTAATAACAATCAGCAGAGCAAAAAATCATATAAGAATAAACTTCAGTCATGTTCCTTTTCAGTGTCCATGATACCAATTGCAATATAATATCCCAGAAACAGTATTTGATCAACTCAGAAAAGTTATTGAAGGATGTTTGACCACATAGTGTGCAGTAACTATAGAAAAAATCCTCATTTTTAGCCAAAACAAAATTTTGAAGCCAAAAGATGAACAAAGATTACCAGTTATAGCTGCTGATGATGAGCCTCCACAGGCAATATGCATGATCCTTTCATTAGCTAATGACTCAATGCGCATAGGAATCTTCTGGCTTCCAGTAGAAGAATGACCCAACTGGCCATGCCCACCATGACCCCATGAAAGAACTTCTCCTTTATCTGAGATTATTCAACAATAACAAGATCCTTAAAAATGTTCATGCAATAATTCAAAACATCTAGATGACCTTACCAGTCAAAGCAATGGAGTGATATCCACCACATGCTATTTGAATAATACGAACATCTTTGAGACTGGGAACTGGTTGGGGTTTCCAACCACCAAGCTTATCACCTCTTCCAAGCTCATAATTAGAGTTTGCTATAGATACAAGACATGCTATCAGTAGAAGTTCAAAGAAGTTTCAGAAATCAAAGGTGATAAGTCTCTAATACCTAATACACGAAGCAAAAGAAAACTGCTGGGTACCTTTAGGGATAGATCATAATCAGTTCAAAGAAGTTCATTAATTTTAAAGTTCCCCAAACACTATATTTATTTTATTTTGAATTTGATTGCATCATGCATGTCCAACAATGTATAAATCAAAATAGCCTAGGGGCCCATCAAAAGGTTCTGTAGATTGTAATTGCAAATATTATATACAACACCCAGACAAAAAGAATGAGCCTGGGAGGGAGAATGAGAAATAATAGAGACAAGGACAAGAGAGAGGCAATAGGCAAATATAGGTCACACAAGCTGCAAAACCTTAATGACCGATTCCAGCATCCAGAAGTTTTAGCATCAAGTAATTACTATAGTGAAGCCGCCAGACATACAAATTTCAAAAGGCCTATGCTGTGGTGGTTTCTGAGAATACTTTAATCAAACTTAAGAAATACACACCAGATACATATGCTTATTAGGATTTCAACAGAGGAAAAACAAAAAACAAAAAAAACCCAAGGGTAATGCAGGTACACATATAATTTAGAGTAAGCTTTTACTTGCATTACTGTAAGAAACAAATATATAGACTGATAGCATGATATGACAAGAAAAGTAACCTCAGTAGAAGTTTAGCTGGGTTTGGAAGGAGAAGATATGGTTTCAACTGGGGAACATGTAATTTACAATAAACAATGCACCCTAACATGCTAGTAACAAAGCTTCTGACAAAGAGAAATGACAATCCCAGCAAGAACTGCAACCTACAGGGAGAAGCAAAGAAAAAGGTTGGAAAGAAACAAACCCAACACCACAAAAAAAATCCAGTTAATTGGTTTTAAGGGATGAGTACAATTAAAATAGACCCATCATAAATCCTGATTGGGCTATACAACATAAAAGGCGAGTATACAAGAGAATTTGATTCTTGTGTTTTTTGTACATCAAGGGATTAATAAATCAAGTTGCATGAGAGTTTTAACTATTTATATAATGTCTTTGTGCCACTTCACAACTACAGAACATAAGCAGATTGGACCAGCAGGAGATTGATAAGTACTGGTAAGCACTGTTTTATTTTATTTTATTTTGTTCTTTTTGGTCAATGGTTCTAACTTTACAGTCTGGAAATTCGATCCCCACATAACTACATGTACACAGGCTAATAAACTGTCAATCGTGTGGGGTCGACTATACAGATCATATCTCACCATCATGCACGGTCGAGACACATAAACCATGTTCGTTTTTGTTTATGTTTTGGTTTTGGTTTTGTTTTTGTTTTTGGTTTTCATTGAATTTCCAATGAAAAATTTATGAAGCGGATCAGTAATGTCAGAATAGCAATACCTCCCCAGTTCCAAAGTTGTCCGTCCTCTGACAATGCCATTGTGAAGAAACCACCACATGCAACAGCAGATATAGGCACCGCTAGTGCTTTTACTTTGGTGGGTATACTCAGCCCACCCACCTCATTCAGCCCACGACTAGGACCAAGGCCCAGTCGACCATCCCCTTCATCTCGACCCCAAGTATAGAGTTCACCTGCTTGAGAGCAAGTAACAAAAGAATCAACGTTAAGTAGAAATGCCATGCAAATAAAATAGAACAAGCTGAGGCCAATTTGAGAATATAAGTGACATATAAAGGAAATACTTTAAGAATGGCTAGCAACCGGTCAATCGTTTGAAATCTGTAAATGCACTAAATTTACCATTAGATATCTCCAGTGTTCCATCTTCCAGAACAAAGGTCACCACATTTTTCTAAGGATATATCATCTTTCACAACAAGAAAAATAATAATAGTCCCTTGTAGCTGTGCTATTCTCAAAGGAAAATGTAATAGCAAAAAGCTAAGGTCCAGTATAACAATATAGGAGAACAGAAATGAGTTCCAAAACTTCCTTTGAACTGTGTTAGCAAGACTTCCTGTTAGATACAATATTGGTCCTTGGTGCATTTTCAGCAAACATCCACTGTAGACTTTCCAGTATAAAGTACATATAAAGGGACTGGAGATGTGTGATTTTTAATAGAAGAACAACTAGTCAAAGCAGCATAAAAAACTAGGGTGTAAATAGCCAGCAAAGCTGCAATCAAGCGTTGAGACACAAGATAAAAGTGAATCTAAGGTCTGCAAGAAACACAGAATCCCTATGACTTCCAAATTAGCATAACATCAAATAGGATGCGTTAATGAAGTTTCAACAAGGAAAAGAAACAACAATGAAGAAGTGAATTCGTGCAACCTGAATTGGTTATGGCAGCTGTGTGTGCCCCACTGGTTGAAATGCTACATATTCCTTCGTTCCAAGGACCTTCAACCAACCTTGGTATAAGCTCTCTGTGATACACAGAATGTCCAAGGGCCCCAAAACCACCATAGCCCCTGAAAGCTTTCATCATCAAAAAGAAAACAAAGGCATCAGTTTATGGTTATTGTTGACCAACCCCAGATAAAAACACAGCCCTTGAAAACTTTCATCATAAAAAATAATCCGCATTTGAGAATCAAATTGAGAGCATTGTTGCGTTCTTCAGACTTCAACATCTCACAATGCTCACTTACAGGAAACAGTTCCTGCGTGCAGGGAATTTTCAGGCTAAAACTTACTTTTAAATCTGCTACAACCTATTGTTCTCTTTATTTCTAACTGTATCCATAAGACTAGCAGTTGATGGTTTTTCCAACAAAACATTTCTTCACAAACAGCTCTTTAATTGATCGATAGAGAATGTTCGAACAATTAGAAGATGCAAAATTTCACGTATGGGTTTCCGCTTTAATTGTTAAGATAGATTTCAGTATCTGATAACTGTAATCAGCTAAATCTTTTTAAGGATGTCATTGGGTGGTCAATGGCAATTGAATCCAAACTTCTATATATGGGCAATGCAGTCTGATCCTACTTGTGACTGATGTTTTTTGGCTAAGGAGGTCAGTGAACATTTTCTATTTCATTGTCCTTCTTAGTGGATTTTTGGTGGAACAGGAAGCTTCTATGCTGTCTTTACAAAGGGATCGATAAAGACAGCCAAAAATTGTAATAAAATGTGAAGTATTTTCAACAACAGAACTTTAGACAAGATGTCAGCCACTTGCTTTGGAAGGTAGCATTTACAACATTTCAAAGGCTCAATGAGATATTCACATCTATTGAATTTTATTTTTGCTAGACATGGAAGATACTTTTATTATAATTTTCATTCTAGAAGCCTAATTTATGATCTTTCCTCTTACTCATACATAGGTCTACAAATTCTAATGATACCATTTTCTCAAAAATGATGAATTCACCAATTTAGTAATTGCAGAAGGATTATAACCAAGAGAGTAAAACACAAAAGTTTCACTCTTCTTTTTCATATTTGATTAAGAAACGAGTTAATTTCCTTTTCTCTGACCATATAGAAAGAGTACATATTTGCATTGGATCTCTTTCCCACCTTTACATTCTGTTCAAGAAGGTGCAAGTGCCAATTAGATTAGTTAAACCTATGCATCTTTGCTATATGGATCATAAATGGAACTTCAGACTCATCAGCAAACATAGCTATATAAATTTTTAAATTACATACAAATCCATTTCCTTGACTTCATCACAAATGGAATTTCAAACTCATCTGCAAAAAAACCTCATAAAGGGAACTTCAAATTCATCTGCAAAAATACCTCTATAAACTATTAAGTTACGCAAAAGTCAGATTCTTTGACTTCATCAGCATGTAATAGGAGAAAGTGAATTTATCAAGGACAACCGGATCATTGCAGTGCCTAAAATTTTGATATTGCTTCCTAGCTCCTTCCATACAATTACCAATGATCAGTAGCTTTAGGTTATTTGTTTGTCATTTGAAAACATCTTCCAGTCATTTTTAGCATTCTCTTTCATGATGCAGCATTCAAAACAAAGAGAAAATCAAGCTTCGGAACATTGCCTGAGTTTTTATTTTAAAAAATTACAAAATAAAAATAAAACCACAAATTAAACAGTAGTTAAGAGGAAACAGCTTTATGGAATGCACCTTCTGCCTTTTCAAACACATTTTTCATGTTATAATAAAATTTCATCATTCCGAGTACACCTCTTTACATCTCGAGTGGTTAAAAAAGCTTAGGTAAAACGCATTTTCAAACACATTTATATACGGCCTGCACTTTCAAATGTTTTAGAGCTATGCCAAGTAAGCCCTAGCCTTTTGCATACTTTTGAGTCTCCCAAGGATAAAAAATGGGAAATGAAAGACATCGATTCCAACAACTAACATATGACCGCACCCACCCTTTGCTTTTCTCCAAACTCCTTATATCATTCCCCAAAAATTATCAGCAATCACATGGATGTTCAGCCACATTTATACTCTTCCTCTCCTTGCTACACGACCCCTCTTACCCCACCCTCCTTCCGTTTTTCTACCCCAGCCCCCATTCCCTCCTAAGAAATAGTAACATTGAAGCAACCCACAAAGACCCCAAAATTCCCCCTTTCTTGGTTCACAGATACAATACAGGTTTCTGTAGAGCTGCATTTCAGTAGGATTTGTCAAATGAACCTCACTCCAAATAGTGTAAAGTTTGACACTAGGTCCTGGTAACCAAATTTTCTGGTTGTTGTTTTTGAATGTTCATTCACTTCCTTTCATATTCAAATACAATCAATAAACTAAAATAGCGTTGAACAACTCCAATTCAGGTATCGAAAAGGAAAGTGTAGAAAATACTGACCACGTAAAGATTTGCCCCAGAGAGTTTAGTGCAACAGAATGAAGCCCTCCAAGAGCAACATTCTTGATCCAACTGGACGCCAAATGGGCATTCAAGGTAGGTACAAACACGGGATCCTCATGGCCGAGGCCAAGACGCCCGCCATCGCCTTTTCCCCAACTCCAAACTTGCCCATTAACCAACAACGCCGAATGAAAAAGCCCACAAGATATCCCAATCTTTACCGCATCCGCCTCATCCTTGACTCCCGATTTTGATGATGGCAAATGACCCGGGATGGGCGAAGAGAGAGTAAACGAAGAAGGCAGGCAAAGGGACGCTACGGCAGCTGGATATATTCGCATTTCTTCAATGCCGCCGCCAAGTTGGCCTGAGGCTCCACGACCCCATGAAAGTAGTTGAACAGTCACTGGTTCGGCTTCTTTGATGGTGCAATCGGATTTTCTGTAGTCCCAAAGGACCGGGATGGTTTTGCTTGCAGGGATTTTGGTGGAATAGTTGAATTTGGAAGTTGAGAATGTGTAACGGAAAGGATGCCTACCAACTGTTCGATGAATTTGCAAGCGCACAAGCGCCATTTGCTGCAACTGCCGGGGAGTGTGCGAGGCGCTAGTAAATTTATTAAAAAGTTAGACAAGAAAATGTGTGTAAAAATTAAGGGGCATACTATTGCAGTAACCATTTTACTATTTACAGTAACATTTTCCTGTGAAAAATATATTTTGCCCTTAGGTATTAAAAAAAAAATTCCCATAAAATCTAATACTATTTACAGGAACATTGGCAAAATACCGCCCAATGCTGGGCGGTATTTTCTGGTAAATACCGCCACTGCGGCATTTGACCATGAAATATCGCCCACTGTGGGCGGTATTTCAGAAAATACCGCCCAGCATGAGCGGTATTTTCCCAGAACCTCACCCGAGAGGAATTTTTCTCAGAATCCCGTCCATAGGCCGAAAAAACTACCTTTATCCGAAAAATGTGTAGGTTATTTACATACCGTGTAATATGGATCGTACTTGCGACTATAAAATCAAACGCTGTGCAGTATTTTTTTTAGCTAAAGGGTAAAATAGACTTTTTACAGAAAAATATTACTGCAAATAGTAAAATGGTTACTGCAAACAACAACTCCTAAAATTAAAAGGGAATTGTTATTCATAGGAACAACTTTACTATTTGCAGGAACATTTTTTAAAATTTTGTAGTGAAGTTACTGAAATACCCTTTTGTGTTTTTTTACCCAAATTTCTTGCCTTGCTTTTGTGTTTTCGGTCGCCACTGAAGCAACCCAAGAAAGACGCAGCAAATCCATTTTCCGAATCGGCAAAATCATCGGACGTTTTCCGAATCGGCGATCTCGATTAGCCAAACTTGCATTTTACAAGAATGCCGCCAGCTTCTTGTAAAATGCCACCACAAGACGCCACCATTTTTGTAAAATTGTGGCGTCCTGTGACGGCATTTCTAGAAAATCTTGCCCAGCATGAGCGAAATTTTCTGGAAAATCTCGCCTGCGCCGGGAGAGATTGTATATCAGGCAATAAATTTGAAATAAAAAAATCCCAACTTTAAACAAAAAAAATGTGTAAATTGTTTACTTACGATGAAATATGGATAATTCTCGTGGATATTTTGGTAGTTTTTTTAAAAAAAAAATATAGGTAAGGATATTTTTTTCTTTTCAATACTAGAAATTTTAAAAAGTGTCATGTGAATAGTAAAACGGGTCCTGTGAATAACATGCCTCGATTAAAAAAGCCAAAAAATACAAAAAGGAGACGCACCAAAGCCGATACTCTCTCTCAAAATCTCTTTATGAGTTTCGGATCTTAGCCTTTTCCTATTTCTCTGCCGACCTCCCATGGCTCCTCCAGCCATGGAGGGTGGCTGGCCACCGCTGGCTGCCCTTAATTACACAGCGGCAGTTGCCTCTAACACAGGTTGCCACTGCTTTCTGCTCCTATCAACCGCCCGCTTAAACAGGTTACTCAACATTGTGGGAAACTCATAGATGAAGAAACGGATCGATCTACTTGAGGCGCCTCTCAACAGAGCAAAATTCTCAAGGGGACGCACAATGATGGCTCAACTTCGCACGTATTTTTTAACCACTGGTTTTATTGGAGGATACGACATCGGTTTGATTGATTCTCGACAGGTTCTCATCATATTTGAAGAGGATAAAGGTTATAACCGCTGCTTCCTCAAAGTAGTTCGAAATTTTGGATCGTATGCATTACGTATCGTTAAGTGGACGCCATCTTTTGATCAGCAAGCAGAATCCTCAATTGTTCCCGTTTGGGTGTCTCTTCCAAGATTACCTTTTTATTTTACAATGAATGGTCGCTTCTCTCCATAGGAAGCATGTTTGGACAGGCACTGAAAGCCGATTTTGCTTCCGCCCAACTTTCACGGCCGTCTGTGGCAAGAGTTTGCACCGAAATTGATCTATTGCACCGTTTCCCCCCCTGACACGATTTACCTAGAGGCAGGAGGTATAAATTGGAGTTTGAAAAGCTTCCCATTTATTTACAAAATGTATAAAGGTAGATCATTATGTGATGTCATGTTGGAAGGATAATCCACCACTGCCCAAACATCAATGGAGGAAGAAGACGGACGGAAACCAGCCGCCGTCTCCTACACCTCCTGACAAAGGGAAGACCAAGCTTACCGGACAGAACAACGCCTCAAGAATCTCGGCTCGATTTGAGCTAGAAATCGAGCCCCAATCTCTGCCCCAAATCACTCCTCAAACGCGTCCCAAATTCCTCCCAAATCA
The DNA here is from genome assembly GCA_016801395.1 of Leptodermis oblonga. Taxonomy (NCBI): domain Eukaryota; kingdom Viridiplantae; phylum Streptophyta; class Magnoliopsida; order Gentianales; family Rubiaceae; genus Leptodermis; species Leptodermis oblonga. Next base: position 8,638 of record VMRK01000216.1, read on the forward strand.
CTCCCCAAATCTCGCCCCAAACAGCATCCCAAATTACTACCCAAATCGCGCCCCAAATCGCTCACCAAATCAAGCCCCAAATCTCTCCCTAAATTGCGCCCCCAAATATCTCCCAAAACCCCTATGGTCGCACCTACAGTGCCATCCCTCATCGCCCAGGGATCTATGCTACTCGATGAAATGCCACATATGGCCTTAGAGCCCCTGATACTGCTACCAAACAAGAAAGTGATATAGAAGACAATGATATTGAGGAGGTGTTCTCCGAGTTGCCACCAATCTGCCAGGTTCAGCACCAATATCTACTTCGTCTCTTTCAATCCCATCTCTAGAAATAATCCAAGCCATGATGAAACACGTTGCAGAAGAAGTTACTAAAATAGCTACCACACCTATGTAGTCTGATTTAGTCCAATGAGATGACTCAACATAATTCTCAAAAGCCCATAAGTCCCTCCCAGTACCTAAATTGAAGCTCATACATACGAATTTCACTCCCATTGGAGCACATAGGATGCCTACAGATACTCAGCTCATCAATCGCATGCCGACGAAGCCACACATTCCAACTACATCATATGTGCTGCACTCACCAAAGGACCTTAGTGACAACAACTAAGAAAATGACGGGGAGGCCACCTATGGCCCCTAAAAATTGATGACGAAAACAACTTTGAGGACAAAGCAGAGAACTACATTATAGGGTCTAAAAAGCACGAGCTAGCGAACAGTTACTTTGAGCATCGACTCCGTAAGCAGCCTAAAGTAGATTATAGAAAACTAAACAAAATAGGCCACAATATGTAAAGCATTGGGTTTGATTTTCTTTCTATTTTTATTTTTCTGCAATCAATGAAATGGGTAACCAACCCCATGCTTAATTAAAAATATATATATATTCAAAAGTTTTCTTCCAAATGCAATTTTAAACAACATTTTATGTGTACTCCCTCCGGTCCAAAATAAATGTTCTTTAAGAGGTTTTCAAACAAATTAAGAATCATTAAGAATTCTTTTAAATGACAAATACACCCCTAATTGTTGTAATATGATACTACAAGGAGTCTAAAAGTTGTAATCCAATTGTAATATTTAGTATCTATCAAACACATGATTAAACATCTTCTTTCTCTCTCCTTGTATTTCTATATTCTTCCTCCGGTTTTCCTTTCTACCTATTGAAGAATGTCACCGCCAACTCCATGAATTTGGATTTGATGGAACTTTGTTCAAATTCAAAATTTGCGATGAAGCCAAAATGAAATTTAGTGCTGCTAAAATTTTATCCCTTCTCCTTACTAGAGCCTTAAGAAATTCTTTCAAGCGGGTATATAGTCAAACTAAGACTTGAATTTCTTCCCCAAACAAAAATAGTTTCACGTGGTGAAAATATGAAGATTGACTTAAATATTTCGTTGGCGAGCAATGGGGAAAATTGTTTGACTTGAATATTTTTCCACCAAATGGAGAGAGAAATGCACAAGGTCAAGGTTAGGGTCCGGGAGAAACACAAACAGTTACAAGAATGATAACTTTGCCTAATTTAAATGCAAACCCACTCTAACAAGAAGATAGGGATACATTTTTGTCAAATTTAGGTAAATTTGACAATTTTATTCTTTTTGTTGGATTATTTTTTTGTAAGGTTTCTAATGGAATTATAATTTTGGGAGTTCTGTGGTTGTGTTCTGTTCTTTTGACATTAACTATTCAGGGATAATATTTTATAGCCTCGCACACTAGTGGGTTACTTTTGATTTTGGGTGGAAATTTCTGGCTGTTTGTGCGTGTTTTGCTGTTTGTGTAGAAGGCTACTTTTGGTGGGTTTTTTAAATTTTATTTTATATAGAATCAGAACGGAATACTCTTCTGCTGTTCTTCGGATTGGGCAAAATCTCTTGGTGTCAGATCCTTTTCTAGCTCTTTTTTCTGTTTGTGCATGTTATCTACTATTTATAACATGCGTTATGCAGCAATTAAGCTCCTCTTTCAATTTCATGCAAACCCAGTTAAAATAGGATGGTGATAGTCATATTGACTATGGCAAGGCCACTTTTTCACAGTAGTTTGATCTAAAAGCGATCGAGCAAACAAACAGAAGGTAAGTGCATGTTGTTGTTTTTTTTATTTTGACTGTGTGTGTTCCGTGTCTGAGTTTCTTCAACGAAAATGGGCATTTTTGAAGCTTTGTTTATTTTAACTCTCTCTGCCATAATATTACTAGACCTGGGGGTCTTGTTCTGTTTATGTGACTAGAATTGCAATGAACCTCTGTTTTTGTTCTTCAATACAGAGTAGGTACTTTGCTCTAATATTTATTTGGATGATCAAAATTCGTAGTTGCTTTTTTCCCTCTTAATCTTAATTAATGTCTTGTTTTATTTTAAATGGCAATTTATAGAGTGTATTTTTCTTGTGATGATTTGTTGTTAATTGTCTTTGAACATTTAATACGCATGAAATTCTTAGCCGATACAGAATAAGTAAACCAAACTTGATTAATGCGCAACGATGGGCAATCTATCATGCGTTATTGGAAAAAAAATGTTGACGAAAAATTAAAACGAGGTACAAAAAGGAGGTTTCAACATCACTTTATGTACCTATACGAACAGTGCAACAAATTTGGGAAAGAACATAAAAGACAGCAAATGGTGGAGCAGTTGATGTGTTACATAGTAAGTCAAAAAAATGTGGTCGGAAAAGAGTTCAAGTTGACCTGACCCGGATCCTTCAGATTCCTCTGCATGAACGAACAAATTTGAGGTCCCTTTCAAAATCTTTAAAAGTTAGGCATGCGACATTATTTAGACTTCTAAAATAAGGTTGTCTATAAACCGCTTCGGAAAGAGCACCATACAAGAGCTCGTCTATAGTTTTGCATATCTATGCTAGACCCAAATAGTTTGTCTAGTGAGCCAAAATTCGTTAATATGTACAACAAGTGCATATTGATGAGAAACGGTTCTATATGACCAAAAAGAGTCAAACTTATTATCTATTTCCTATGGAAGAAGAACCTTCACGTGAGAGTAAAAATTATATTGGCAAAGTGATGTTCTTAGTTGCTATGGCTCGTCCTAGATTTGATGAAGAAGGAAACGAGGTGTTCTCTGGAAAAATATGTGTCTTTCCTTTTGTTACCATGAAAGCAGCGAAGAGAAGGAGCAGAAATAGAGATGCTGTAACTTTAGAAATAAAACTGATTACATCGGTGAAGAGAGATACCTCAAAGACATGCTGATTATGGAAGTGATACCTAAAATTATAAAGATTGCGGAAGTAATTCTTTATAATGTTTTAAAACTTAGTTTTGAAAACATGTTTTTGGGAAAAATTTTTATTATGTAAAAAGTGTATTGAAAAAGTAAAAAAATATAGTTAAATAGTAAAAATTGTATTAAAATGATGAATACTGATTATAATATATTAAATTGACTGTAGAAAAAAAAAACCAAAACCAAAACAAAAACAACCATAAAGAACATGCCTTAAGTCAATACTAAAATGGAAGAGTCATCGTCCGATACTATGATGGTATCAGAGCCTTGGCTGGTTGAGTTTTTGTGCTTATAAAATGAAATAGTTATCGTCCAATACTATAATTGAATTGACTTCATCCAATTATTCAATTTGGATGGCTAGAATGAAAGACCTTTTGTATTGTATTTGTTTGATCCTGTTCTAGGGGATGAAGAGAAACTGAAAGAAATGACTAATAAGAAATGGAATGATTTGAATAGGAAGTTTGTTGGCACAATTAGGCGCTGGATAGATCAAAGTATCTTTCATCACTTCTCTCAAGAAAAGAAATCTAATGAGCTATGGAATAAATTTGAGGATACTTATGAATGAAAATGTGGTGCAAACAAAGCTTCTCTGTTGAAACAGATTACCAAGCTAAGGTATAAAGATCGTACTAATATGTTTAAGCACTTGAGCACCCTTCAGGGATTGTTAAATTAGGCTATGAAGTTAAAACTAAACTTGGATGATGAAGTTCAAGCACTGTTACTATTTAGCTCACTTCCGACAGTTGGGAGACCTTGGTGGTATCAATTAGCAATTTCACTCAAAATGGTGTGTTATCCTTGGCACAAGTCCAAGATGCTTTAATGAATGAAGAGATTAGAAGAAATGAGCAGGGCCTTGAAACTGAGTCGCATGCTTTGGTGATAGAAAAGAATGACAACAAGGAAAGATGCAAGAGTAGAGAGCCTTACAACAAAAATGACAAGTCCAGAGGTAGATCCAAGTCAAGAAAGAATGTGAAAATTTTTCATTGTCAAAAAGTTGGTCACTACAAGAATCAGTGCAAAATTCTCAAGTGAGAACAGTCAGCGGAGAAAAGGAAAGGCAAGAAAGATGAAAAAAGAGATGAGAATGATACTGCTACAGTAGTAGCAGTTGAGGATGATCTTCTTGTATTTCATAAAGACAGTACAGTAAATCTTGCAAGCAATGATTGTGATTGGGTTATTGACTTAGGTGCTTCTTATCAAGTGACTCCTCAAAAACATTTTTTCTCATCTTACACTATTGGAGACTTTGGCTCTGTGAAGATAGGAAGCAATATGTCATGTCACATTGTTGGCATGGGAGATGTATTATTGGATTCGAACACCGATTGCACTATTGTCTTGAAGAATGTGAGACATGTTCCAGATGTGAGCTTCAACCTTATCTCCATAGGAAGACTTGATGATGAAGGGTATCATAGCACTAAAGGTGGTGGCAAATGGAAACTTACTAAGTGGAGTCTCATTGTTGCTGGAGAAAGAAAAGATAATACTCTAGTATGCGATGAATGCAAAGTTGAAGAATGGAGATGTAAATGCAGTGCAAGATTCCTCAATTGATCTTTGGCATAGAAGACCTGGACATATCACTGCAAAGGAGCTTCAAATGCTTGCTTAGAAGTAGCTTCTCTCTAAGGTGAAATGTATGCCTTTGAAACCCCGTGTTGATTGCATTTATGGAAAGTAAAATAGGGTTGCATTCAAAAATTTGTCTCCATTTAGAAAGCCTAGTCATTTAAATCTTGTTCATACTGATGTATGTTATATGAAAGATAGATCTCATGGTGGTGCTTTATATTTTGTCACTTTCATTGACGACTTTGCTAGAAAGGTTTGGTGTTTTCCTTTGAAATCTAAAGATCAGGTTTTAGAGATGTTTAAGAACTTTCATAGCATGGTTGAAAGAGAGACTGTCAAAAAGTTAAAATGTGTTATAGCTGATAATGGTGGCGAGTGCAGGGGGCCATTTAAAGAGTACTATAGATCTCATAGCATTAGAGTTACTAAGAGTGTTCAAAAAAACTCCTCAACAGAATAGTGTTGCAGAAAGAATGAACAAACCAATCACGAGAGGGTTAGATGCATTTTGTCAAATGCAAAGTTGCCTAAATCTTTTTGAGCTAAAGCCATGCGGATAGCTGTTGATTTGATTAACCTTTTCCCTTCAATTTTATTGGATGATGATACTCCACAAAAAGTATGGATGGGGAAAGATGTCTCTTCCAAACACTTGAGAGTTTTTGGTTGTAGAGCTTTCGTACATATTTCAAAAGATGAGATATCAAAACTTAACGAAAAATCCAAGTAGTGTTTTTTCTTGGGATATGGGCATGAAGAGTTTGGCGACAAACTGTGGGACCCTGATACAAATAAATTGGTTAAAAGTAGAGATGTCATTTTTCTTGAAGATTAGACTGTTACAAACTTAGAAAAATGTGAGACATCAAAATCTTCAGTTGAGATTCCTGAAAATTTTGATCCGGTGCCTTCACAATCGGTTAATGCTGATAGAGGGGGAGCTGAGAGGGAGCAAGATGATTAGAATGATAGAGCTTTTACTTCAGGAACAGTGTCAGCACCAGCTCAATCACCTCCTATCCAATTAAAGAGATACACTATGGAGAGGAGACAGAACACAAGGTATAATCCTTCTGAGTTTGTGTTGTTGATAGATGGAGGAGAGCCAGAATGTATACTGAGGCTATTAGTACACAATGATTAGTCGATGAGCACAAAGATGTGTGGTCAGCTATGAATGATGATATCAAATCGCTGCATGAGAACAATACTTATTATTTGGTTAAACTGCCTAATAGCAAGAGGGTACTCAAAAACAAGTGTGTGTACAGACTGAAGTTTGATGAAAATAGCTCACAGCCAAGGTACAAGGCCAGATTGGTTGTGAAGGGTTTCAGTCAGCAGAAAGGTATAGATTTTGAAGAAATCTTTTCTCTTGTTGTAAAGATGTCTTCTATCCGAGTTGTTCTTGGGACAGCAGCTAGCTTGAATTTTGAGATTGAATAGCTTGATGTAAAGACAACCTTCCTACATGGTGATTTGGAAGAAGAGATTTACATGGAGCAGCCACAGGAGTTCAAAGAAAGTGGAAAAGATAGCCTTGTATGTCGTCTCAACAAAAGCTTATATGGATTGAAACAAGTTCCGAGGCAGTGGTATAAGAGATATAACTCCTTCATAGCAGATCATTGTTACCAAAAGACTACAATTGATCATTGTGTCTTTGTGAGAAACTTTCTTGATAGTACTTTTATTATTCTCTTGATTTATGTTTATGACATGTTGATTGTTGGTTATAATGCTATGAAAATTGACATGCTCAAAAGAGAGTTAAGCAAATCTTTTGAAATGAAAGATTTGGTTCTTTCTAGACAGATTCTTGGGATAAAATCTCCCGAGACAGGCGGAATAGGAAGATCTAGTTATGGCAAGAAGAATATTGAAAAGGTTCTGGACATATTCAACATGAGCAAAGCAAAGGAAGTTACTACTCCCCAGGTCATTTTAAATTAAGTGTGAAACAGTGTCCTACAAGTGAGGATGATCAAGAAGAGATGAAGAAAATCTCTTATGCTTCAGCAATTGGCATGTTGATGCATGCTATGGTTTGTACCAAACCAGATATAGCTCATGCAGTTGGAGTTGTCAGTCAATTTCTGTCAAACCTGAATAGAGCATTGGAAGGCTGTTAAATGGATTCTCAGATATCTTAGAGGTACTTCTAGACTGTATTAATGCTTTGGCAATGGCATGCCCACTTTGGATGGATACATAGATACTGATATGGCAGGTGACCTTGATGGTAGAAAGTCTATTTCTGGATATTTGATGACTTTTGTAAGGGGAGCAGTTTCTCAGCAAAGTAGCTGCAGAAATGCATAGCCTTGTCTACTACGGAGGCTGAGTACATCGCAACTATAGAAGCATGCAAGGAAGCTCTTTGGTTGTAGAAATTTCTATAAGAATTGGGCATAAAGCAAGAGAGGTATGTGATATACTGTGATAGTCAAAGTGCTATTCGTTTGAATAAGAATTCTACATTTCATTCTCGTTCGTAGCATATTTATATGATATCATTAGATTAGAGATGTGTATGACACCCCCGCCCCGACCCTATCTCTTGAGGGCCATCCTACGAAGGAGTCCGGGCTGGTTCAGGGGGTAGTGTCATTAAGGGCTTGCGCCCGACGAGTCGATACAAATATTAGTACAACATAAGATTACCTTTATCTGAAAACAATTCAATAAATACTTATCCAAGGTATAGAACGGAGGGAGTATATTTTATTTCACTAATACAAAAAATAGAGATTGAGTTCTATAACTTAAAAATATTCTCGCCTTACTTTCCAAGTATGAGAGTTCGTCCTATAATCCCGACGCTTTTCATAACATCGTCCTTAATTTCTGTTACACGCAAAATGTCTAAGTGGGTGAGCTTCCTTAAACTCAGTGATGTCGCACTATTAAAAATGTTACCAAGTAAACAATTACCGACACATAACACGTATTTCCTAAGCAAGCAAGAGGAAACACGTAAGGAATAGAAATAGAATAACCAGTATGCTGTAACGAGAATCTATGTGACCCTTCGGGTAGCATTACTGATATATACTTTACCTGAGTTGAAATGGGCAGCAGACGCAATACACGGTGTGTCGCCTCGTCAACTACGTCAATGAACGAGTGCACATACACGGGTGCCCGGAACTAGGTGGCATACCTCGAGATAATACTGGAACGAACGCCCCAGTCATTTAGTTGGGCATTCCAGCCCAATACCGACATATTCGATTTCAACAACTAGATACGCTTTGAGGACTCCAAATAGATATACACTTAACATGATGCACAAACACGGGTGCATAAAATATTAACACTGAACACGCAATATTGAACACTTAGCATTTTAACACTAAACATTTATTATTATACGATAATTTCATTTATACAATACACTTTAATAAACACTTCACTTATTGATATTTAAGATCATATTACCCATTTATATACATTTCAGTTTGCACACTCAAATAACACAATTATATATCTCATATATAAATCATGCATTTCCGTAAACATATCAATAAAATTGATAAAGTATTGTAACTCATTTATTTACTCAATTAAAATATTTAACCCCCTTGAGAACACTCATCTCGTTTTGCTAGTATTTTGTAAGCAAATCTGCATTAATATAAGTTTGTTTCAATAAAGTAATTCCTATAGTAATTAAAATTATAAAATTAACAACTTAACTTGAAATAACTATTTATTAAATTCCTAAGATTAATTCATATACATTATATTTTTTCCAAAATCCTATTAATCTTTAGTTTAACCTACCGGGAGCCCTTTTTCTCCATTCTTAGCCCTTGATCTATTTTTTCTTGTTTTGTTTGTTTTTTGCTCTTCTTACCGAAGAGAACATACATGCAGTAGTTTACCTTTCCACTGCTATTTTTTTTTTTTCCTTCTGAAATAAAGCATGTATTTGACCAAAACTTCCATTTGTTCATTACTTTATATTATTTTTAATCTTCCTAATAGTCCGAAACTTGATTTTAATAAAATATCTTCACTTTGTTCGATTATCCTAAAACTGAAATTTTATTTAGTAATAATTTCGGAATAAGAAAATATTATAATTTGAATAATAAAATCTTATTTTAAAACTCTTAAGAAAGTCATACGATTTCACGGCTACGGTTGAAAACACAACAAAAAACTCAATCTGAAGCTGAATCGTAAACTTCAAATGGCTTAATAAATGTTTAGGAGCTGGGAAAAGTTGGATCGAATAGTCAATAATGTAGCAATAATCATGAATAAAGACAATGGTAACTGAGCCTCCAATATGATCATAATCTTGGACCCTTCAATGGGAATCATCCACTTTAAAAGTTTAAAAGATAAGAACAAAAAAAAAAAAGAAAAAAAGAAGAAGAATTATAAGTTCGTCACTCAGATTGATACAGATTTTCAAATGACTAGTGAATAATTCACTTTGATGGTTTAATTTGATTCATCTGAATCAATTGTTAAAATTTCAATAAAATGCTAATAGCACGCCCTTTCTGAACAGAAAACTGAGAACAGAATTAACATGAGTATTTGTCAATGGTACAGTTTGGAGTTCCAAACATTAACAATTTCAATCCTTATCAAAACAAAAGACAAAACACACATTAGCCCTTATAAGGACCTACACAGCACACACCCTTTCAGAAAAGGAAACCAAGAACAAAATTAACAGAATCACCTGACAACGGTACAACTGGAGTTCCAAACAACAATTTCAATCCTTACAAAAACAAACTGTATAACACGCATTGGCCATTTCGGCAAACAAAGAACAAACCAGCTCTGTGCATGTAAGGAGTTTAAGGAAGACTCAAAGGCCACTCATTAAAAAAGGGAAATTAACAAAAGCTTTTTACATCAATCTCCTTTCTCTCTGGAGAAGGATTTTATTGCAGCAAGCCTGGAAAGCACATAACCTACAGAAGTTCTCTGACACCATCTCCTTTCTACACCAAGTGAGAAACCACAAAGCGATGATTTTGTCTTGAATCCTACAAATACAGAAAAAAAAAAAAAAATGAATGAGAATAGGTTCCGTTGCTTAACAATGCTACTGTTTCAATGTATGAAATATTCAACAGAAAAATCTCAAGGGTTAAGATTATGTATCATGTTACTGAGCAACCACCTGCATGGTTTAGAAAGCAAGCAACAAAGTGCACCAACAATTGCAGCATTTTCTTTATTTCAAGATACTCCAATTAACCATTGTCACTCATAAAAGATATGATATTTTGGTGTTATTGGATAAGTGAAACCAGGGAATTTAATTAGGAGGCTACTACGAAGCAAAGAAATAACAAAAAGCATTATCGATTTTGTGCAAAGATATTCCACAAATCATATGAGATAAAAAGAGGTTTTATATGACAAATGCAATGAATTTACTTACTGAGAGTTGTAGAGTGCAGAACAAGCAGTGGAAGCCAGTCAAGTAATGACGACTTTGATCTCTTCAGTCTCATTTCCTATCTTTTCAGATGACTCTTCCACAGATTTTCTGCACCATTGCACTTCAATCATTTCCAAAGTAGCAATGCCTGCAAAATCCTGAGGAATTTCCTCCAATTCTTTGCAGTTCCGCAATACAACTCGTTTAAGGTTGGGAAGGTGATCATTAGAGGCAACCCATTCAGAAAAGTTCATATCATCCAACTTCAAGAATTCAAGATTCATAAACTCCTCTTCGTTCATTTCCCATTCTGGCCCCTCAAATACCCCAGACAGTAATTTAAGAACTTTGAGGTTTGGCAACCTTCCAATACTGGAAACATGGCGCCATGGCAGTTGAAATTTTGACAGAGTCAGCTTCTTGAGACTGAAGGGGAGAATGAGTTCCCAGTAGCTCCAACATAGTGAATAATCTTGAAGGACTCCAACCGTGTTAGGAACTCCAATATTGGGAATTGATTGCAACCCTTTGAAGAATCCCATGACTGCAAGAATATGCATGTCAACTTCAGGAGATTAGGCAACCTCCTAAGTATGTTGATTGCATTGTCCCCACCATAAAGTGATAGGGTGGAAAAGCTGACCAAATTATCCAAATGGAAAGAAGTTCCAACCTGCTCATCATCATCTTCAAAGTTGAAAGATACATGTTCATTAACATGAAGATACCTTAAGCTTGACATGCTCCATATACTATTTGGTAAGATAATTGGACCCTGAAATCCCCTCACAATCAAAGTATCTAGTTTCCACAGATTGCCTATTGATGGAGGTATAGACCGCACATAACCACTGACAGCCAAATATCTCAAATGAACCATTAGTCCAATTTCAATAGGAAAACTCATTCCCATGTTGATGCATTCCAAATCTAGGACCCTGAGTAATTTGAAGTTGTTACAAATGAACGATATGTCATAAGGATATCTGGGCTCCTTATCCACAGAAGCAAAGAATATCAAGGATCGGGTTCTGGGGCCAGAAGGTCTTGAGTCAATAAAATGATCTCTTCTCAAAGAGATGCTCAATCAGTAACTCTCAAATGTTACAGGATCTAATTTATGCACACTGTGAAGCTCCATATAATACTCAGAGGTAGGAAAAGATGCATATGGTTCATCATACCTGGTTACAAGATGAAAGAAGTTCTCATCTTTGGCTTTCGAGTGACACAAATCACGCAAAAGATCATGAAGCTGACATGTTTTGACCTTTCCGTTGGATCTTCTTTTTGAAATAATCACCAAACTTCGGTTAATCAGCTCCATCAAGAATTCCTGTGCAACATCTTCAAAGCTCTTAGACTCAGTTTCCTGTATGAATCCCTCAGCCGTCCAAAAATGTGTCAACTTGCTCACCAGAATCTCTTTGTCCTCTAGAAAAACTCCCAAATAAAGAAAGCATGGTTTTAGATGCTCAGGCAAGTGCTTGTAGCTCAGTTCCAAGATTTCCTTGCAGCGATTTTCTGGATCTGAATCATTGATTACCTGTGAACTCAAGCTTCTTGATATTTCTTCCCAAGACTCCTCTGTCTCTTCTGTTTTCTGGAGGACACCAGCAATGGCAACAACTGCAAGAGGTAACCCTTGACAATGTTCAGCAATTTGCTTTCCAACAAGCAATAGTTCCGTAGGACAACCCACACCTTTGAATATCTTCTGTTGAAGTAACTCCCAACTTTCCTCATTCAAGAAAAAACGCATAAGGTGTGGATTACTATCAGGTTTAATTTTCAAGTGCACATCCTGCCGACGACTGGTTATCAAAATTCTGCTCCCATTTCTGTCATCAGGAAAAGAAAGTTCCAAGTCATTCCAGGCTGCAGTATCCCAAACATCATCCAAAATGATGAGATATTTTTACCCAGCAAGCATCGACGCAATTTGGACTTGAGATCTTCATCAGTCATCCCTTGGATCTCGTCTGTAATCCCATGAATGTCACTTAAAATATCAAGTAACAATTCCCTTTTCGAGTATACTTGTGAAACAGTACACCATGCACGACGAGGGAAGTGATACAGGATATTTTGATTTCTGTACACTTTTCTTGCGATTGTAGTCTTGCCGATACCTGGCATGCCAACAATAGAAACAATGTCTCGCTTTGAAGATCCTCTCATAAGTTGATTGATTATAGCTTCTTCTTCATCAACAAGCTCCACCATCATTTCAGTGATTGCGGATGTGGTATCCTTTGATATTATCCCACCCGAAACACTGGGGGGATTGTCGTGTTTAACTGCAGGATATTTCAGGAATTGCTGACACCTGTTGATTAAGAACTCTGATTTCCTCCAACAGATTATGCAACCAGAAAGAATACTTGGAATGACTATCAATCTCAATTAATTCAACAACATGTTCCAATTTATGTGCTGTATCTCCGATGCGATTACCAAGATCATTCAAGTCTCCCTTTTCAACTTCAGAATCTGAAGCTTTGATGAGGAAAGATCTCAATGATTTCAGATGGAGTTGAACCTCTTCAAGTTGACACTTCACCGGTGCAATGTACTCGTGATTATATTTCAGGAGCTCCCTTATATTTCTGCAGAGAAAATCAATGACTCCCACCTTACAAGTCTTGGGTAAATTAGAGAACAGAAATGGGTCGGGACTAATCTCTCTGATTTTTGCCCTGATCTGTTTCACTTTATCCAATTGCTGATGAAATGAAAGGAATATTTCCTTATCATCATTGTGGGGGTGGATTGAGTAAGAGATGAGTGTTACCTTTCTTGCAGCTTCTTCAATCTGTAAAAAGATGATTTCTTCCTCCGGTGTGGTACATATCAGCTGAGTAGTGATGAGTCGCTTGAAATCGGCAAGTTCCTCCAGAAGGGATTTAATTTGATCTTTAACACAAGCTATCAAACAGTCATCATGTCGACTCTTTTTCAATAATTCTGCTAGAAACTTCTCCGACTTGAAAAATACGATCTTATAAAGCAATTGTTGAAGTGAGTGTTTTACCAAGAAACTTGTGATTTTTCCTGGATTGAAGAGATTCGAACGCACCATTCAATTCTTGAGCAAGTATCAAATATTCTGTGTCTTTTTGCTGGCAGAGATCATTTATAAATCCTCTGAGTTTCTCCACAATGTTGTCAAACTGATCATCCATGGAAGACGTTGGAAGCGGCAGTACTCAATTGCTCCTTGATAAAAAGCTCAATCTTTAGAAGCTGAACTTTGGCAAGTAACTCAGAGTGAGTATCGGTTTCACTTTCTTGGCGCACACGACGATGGAAAAGGGCTACCTTTCCGAGCACTGCTGCAATCTCAGTAAATATACAAGAGACATCCTGGCGAGAAGAGTGATCCTGTAGTGTAGTCAGTGTAAGAATGGTAACCAGGGATTTGAGCTCTTGATAAAGATCTTGATCTGTATGGCTGCGAAATGCGAGAAGATAGTCGCAAAAGTTATACAGATATTTCAGACTACGTCTTTCTCTGGATCTGGGTGCGACGAGAGCTGTTTGGAAGCTGAGAAACAATTCCATGAACTCTGTGTTTGTGGGATCAATCTGATGACCCAAATCCACAAGTTTAGCAGCCTTAACTCGTGTGATTTCAGCGTCATTTCTGTTGATCCAGAAGTCGAACGCTCGTGCGATTTCAGCGTCATTTCTGTTGATCCAGAAGTCGAACGCCTGATGTGCAATCTTCACAACTATGTAGGTAACATCTGTTACAAAAGTATGATCTTTGGGTCTCTGTCCTTCATGTCCCCTGTGACGACAACCGTACCTATCGATTAGTCTTAGCTCATTGTGGAGGACACAAATTTGTTGGTGAAGACAACCGTCGACAACAGCATCCTTGACTGACCCCAGATTCATTCTTACGATATTTCCAACCTTTTAATTTAATGTATTTATTTTGTTTCAAAAAAAAAATATATATATCGGATTTAGAATCATAAGATTCTACTATCCGAATCGAGATTTGCAATGTTACGCATACATACGTACCTTATTGATGAAGGCCTTTTTCTTATCAACCTTGTCGCAATTAAGGGAACTTCACAAGGAGAGCAAATTCTTGATTAAGAAGGGGGGTTTTTTTTTTTGTTAAATTTTTTTATTTTTTTATTACCTGTTTTGCTCTTTTTCTGGGGTTTGAAAATAAATAATAAGAAATTACTTGTATTGAAGTTGAGAAGAGAGGAGAGAAGAACTGGAAGGGAGAGAGAGAGAGAGATACAAAAGAGGTTTTGGTTTGGTGATGGAAAGAAGCAAAGTGTATATGCAATTTCCAAACTCTACTAATAAAACATGAATGAATGAATTAATAATTTTATAAATTATTAGATATATCCAATGCATCTATACAAATAGTGCAGTCCGTCAATGGTGGACCCGTATTTACATTTTTAAGCCCCCTCCCTTTTCTCGCCAAAATAATACATTACTCCTTAAATGTGTCTGACTGCACTATTCTAGGTGATGCATTTGATGCACATAATAATTTCTCATAACTCTACATATCTTTTTGTGGGAAAAAAAAATTTTAAAAGGAATTTTTAAAAATATATATCTATATTTATTGTCTTCCTGCTTGTAACGCACCAACCAATAAATTAAATACAATAAATATGGTGAGACCAATGGTAATCATCCACTTAAAAGTACTAAACATTCATGATTTGAAAGCAATCCAATTTTTTTATTTTTCTAGAAATAAGTAGAATATATTCACAATAAACTTATGAATCAAATGATCCTATAAAGGCCAACAGAGGCTATAGAACACACGGCCAACAGAGGCCAGCTCGATAATAACTAGCATAGCTAGTACAGTATACAAAACTACTAGTACTCAAAGAACTTATTACAGCAGAAGTTAAAACTGAACAGAAATATCCCTGAAACTTCATCTTTGTAGCAACAAAATACCTTGGATACTAGATCTAACATTATTTTTTCCAAATGGAAATAACCTCTTACTTACCGGGCACGAACTACTCCTCACACTCTTGTCGGAAACTCCGCCGGAATATGAAGTTCGTCCCTCAACCGTTGAAAGGCTACTATCCACCGTTTTTCCTTTTCTGGTTTTTTTTTGTATTTCGCCATCTTCTTCTTCCGAAATAGATTTGGAGCCGGTATCCGCCCAGATCTATACTTATTGAGTACTAAAAAACCGGAAAAAAACTCCAAAAAAAGAGACTAAACACCCTCACAAGGGAGGACAAGATCACTCCATGTAAATGGAGATAACCACCTCAACAATGAGGAGAAACAAAACTAAGAAAATAAAAACAGAAAGGAAAACCTCCCTCCTCCTCCATTAATGGAAGATGGGGGAGAAAGGAAGAAACAGAAGGAGGAGGAGAAAAGGAGGGAATTTTCTGTCCTCTCCTCGTTGAGAGTTTTCGTTCTCTCTTCTTCAGAGAGTTTTGCCCTCTCCTTTTCGGAGAGTTTTGCTCTCTCCTTTTGGGAGAGTTTTGTGTTTTTCACTTATTTTTGAAGTCTTTAACTTCATATCTACGGGTTGAAGTTGTGGATGAAGAAGATGGTGAAAATAAAGCCGACAGTGGTTGGTTTCGTGTGTTTGTCATGGATCCAATGGATCCATTATGACATGGGTTAGATCTGGAGCTATATCAAAATTCAGTAGCAGCCCAGTACCTCCAGTCTGAAGATCTACTCAGCTATTTGCAATATTGCTGCTCTTTGCTTAGCTATAGGCTAGATCTGCAGTTTGTAGATTTGATTTTCATATCTATTTTGTTTCTAGATTGTAGATCTGATTTTCAGATCTACTTTATTTCTAGATTGTATTGCTTGGCTCATGGTGTGACGATAATTCTAGCATTTTAATTTAATGTATTTATTTTGTTAATACAAATAAGAATAAGAGGTGCACACTTTTGAAATGGGCTCACGCATGTGACGCTTTTATGGGCGCGTGAACTCGTTTCATGTATTATGTATCTCTTTGTTTTTTTTTTTTTCATAAAAAGAAAAACTAATATGTGAAAAATAAAAATGATACTTATAAACAAAATAAAAATCAGTTTGATAGTGAGTACTTTGGAGAGCTTCTGTAAGTGAATTATGGTCAATAATAATGCTTTCCGTGACTAATAAACCCACTGAGAGCAGAGTGAGGTGTTAGAGATAGGCATAATAACATTGAATCCCACATTGGTTGTGAGGAGTACAAGTAGCTATATATAATCTTGTCCTATGAACTAAAAGGTTATCGGCTATTGAGTTTTGTAGGTAAGCCTCTGTATATTTGTGTGTGTCTTATTTCGGTGAGAAAACTAATAAACCATATTTTGACCAAAGAAGTAGTCACTAATGATACTTTTTGAATTATGGTCACAAATTATTCTTATTAGTCACAATTATTCTTGTCATTAATCATCTTTTCTGTGACCAGAACTCTGATCATTTGATCATCTTTTTATGACCAAAATTCTTGTCACTATAAATTCATTGGTGACCAAAATTGTGGTCACTAATAAATGTGCAATACTGTAATCACTAATAATCATTTTGGCGACAACAATTATTATCACTAATAATAAGTCTAGTCACTAAAGGTGTAGTTAATAATGCTTACTCTGACCAACTCTGTGGTTACTAAAATTTCTTTCCCTAACCAAACCTCTGGTCACTAATTATTCGTGACTCAAATTCTTCTCGCTAATAACTCTTTAGTGACAAATATTTTAGTCACTAATCCTTTGGTGACAAAATACTTAGTCACTAATCCTTTGGTCACTAATGATTTTTGGGTTACCAAAACCCTTGTCACGAAAATTACTTTTCGTGACTCTCTTAAATAATATGCGACAATTCTGTGACAAATATTCTGATCACAAATAACACTTTTTCCTGACTATTCACTGACCAAAACCTGGTCGGTAATAATATTTTTCATCCAAAATTCTTAGTGGATTTAAACATATAGAGGAAGTGGTATCAATTTGCAGAGGAAAAAGAGCTTTAAAGAAACACCAAATTAGTTGAGTAAGATTTCAAGTAACAGCTGCACACTCTTTCAGAAAAGGAAACCAACCACACAATCTACAAAAGCACATGTCAATGGTACAGTATGAGTGAGTTCCGTCCAATTCCTTATCAAAACAAAGGGTAGACCACACATTAGCAATTTCAGGAGAGGAAAACAAACAACAAAGCAGCCCGGTGCATACAAGTTTGCATGTGCGGAGTTTGGGGAAGAGTCGGGCCATTAAATAAAAACGGAACTCAACAGAAACTTCAGTATACTGCAGCAAGCTTGGAGCACAGACCACCTTAATTGAGAAGTTTCCTGGCATACCAGATGAACAACCACAAATTAGAGTGTGGCTAATTAACAAATTCAACAAGGATATCCATAATAATTAAGTTCACTTCCATATTAATACAACAAGTCAAACACAAGAAAAATGAGAATAACATAACACGAGCAGCACGCCCTTTCAAAAAAGGAAACAAAGAACAAACGGTTACAGATTGAGTTCCAAACAAACAACAATGTCAATGTGAATCCTTAACAAAACACAATAAAATTAAAGCAGAAGAGTGCAGAAAAGTTTGCATGGTGCAGAGTTAGGGGATCAGGAGTCAGTCAGGCCATTAAATAAAAAAAGGAACTAAACAAACACCTTAAACTTGAATCTCCGGCCTCACTATACGTAGGGAAGAAAGCTTGAAGAACAGGCTTCGACTTTAAGAAATTTCAGAACACCATGTCTTTCTGCCCTTGTACACCAGATGAACAACCACGGAGCCCACCAGAAGCAACTACAAATGGGAGATTTTGGCTTGAGACTAGATATAGAGAACCTAACACATTCAAGAAATGATACTCAACTCAGATTTCCATAATATTACAAAAGAGATAATGAGTATTATAACAGGTTCTGCTCCTCAACAATTCAGTGTTTTAATTTTCCAAATCATCTACAGACATGTTTTAAAGCAAGAAACAACGAACATCATTATCCACTTGAAAAGAATAAGAAGAAGAAGAAAAATTAAGTGCTAATTAACGATTCCAGTAACTAGTTTGACATTGAAAAGAATATCACATGACAAATGCAAGGAAGAAACGAATATTTAACCTTGCTCGAAAGAAATGCAATAAATTTACTTACTGGGAGTGCAGAATGTGGAAGCCAGAGTCCTCCGGACAATGATTTCAATTATAAGTAATCATGACTTTGATCTCTTTTGTTTCATTCCCAATTCTTTCAGCTGACTCTTCAACAGATTTTCCGCACCATTGCACTTCGATCATTTCCAAAGTATTAATGTGTGCAAAATCCTCTGGAATTTCTGCCAAATCCTTGCAATTTCTCAATACTAACCGTTTCAGGTTGGGAAGGTGATCATAAGAGGCATTCCACTCGGCAATGTTCAGAGCATCCAACTTCAAGAACTCGAGATTCTTAAACTCCTCTTCATTCATTTCCCATTTTGGCCCCTCAAATGCTCCAGAGAGTAATTTCAGAACTCTAAGGTTTGGCAGCCCTCCAATCCTGGAAACATGGTTCCATGGCAGCAGAAATTTTGACAGAGTCAGCTTCTTGAGACTTAATGGGAGAATGAATTCCCCAGAATTGATAGCTCCACCATAGTAAATTATCTTGAGGAACTCCAGCCGAGTTAGAAAATCCAGCACTGGGAACTGATTGCAAGTCTTTGAAGAATCCCGTGACTTCAAAACTATGCATCTCATTTTGAGCAGATTAGGAAACCTCCTTAGTATGTCAATTGTGCTACAAGAAAGTGATGGGGTGGAAAAGCTGACCACATTATCCAACTGAAAAAAACTTCCAACATGTTCATCATCATCTTTCAAGTTGAAAGAGACATGTTCATTCACATGAAGATGCCTTAAATTCACCATGCTCCATATGGTATTCGGTAAGATGACTGTACCCCGAAATCCCTTCACCACCAAAGTCTGTAGTTTCCACAATTTGGCTATTGAAGGAGGTATGGACCTCACATAACCACTGACAGCCAAATATCTCAAATGAACCATTAGTCCAATTTCTACCGGAAAACTAACTCCCATGTTGATGCATTCCAAGTCCAAGACCCTAAGTAATTTGAAGTTGTTACAAATGAACGATATCTCATAAGGACATCTGGGCTCTTTATCCATAGAGGCAAAGAATATCAAGGATCGAGTTTTTGGTCCAGAAGGTCTCGAGTCAATAAAATGGCTTCTTCTCAAACAGATGCTCAATCGGTAGTTCTCAAATATTACAGGATCTAATTTATCTTCATTGTCAAACTCCAAATCATACTCTGAGTCAGGAAAAGAGGCATATGGTTCAACATACCTGGTTACTATGTGCAAGAAGTTTTCATCTTTGGCTTTCGAGTGACACAAATCACGCAAAAGATCATGAAGCCGACATGCTTTAACCTTTCCATTGGATCTTGTTTTGGAAATAATCACCAGGCTTCTATTAATCAGCTCCATCAAACAATCCTCTGCAACATCTTCAAAGCTCTCTGAATCAGTTTCCGGTATAAATCCTTCAGCCATCCAAAATTTCGTCAACTTGCTCACTGGAATATCTTTGTCATCTAGAAAAGCTCCCAAATAAAGAAAGCAGGGTTTTAGATGCTCAGGCAAGTGCTTGTAACTCAGTTCCAAGATTTCCTTGCACCTATTTTCGGGATCATTGATTACCTTTGAGCTTATGCTTTTTGAGATATTTTCCCACCAATCCCTTTTCTGTTCTGATTTTTGGAGAAGACCAGCTATTGCAACAACTGCAAGAGGTAACCCTTGACAGTGTTGAGCAATTTTCTTTCCAATAAGCAACAGTTCTCCAGGACAACTCAGACCTTCGAATATCTTCTTTTCCAATAACATCCAACTTTCCTCATCCGAGAATAAACGAATAAGATGCGGGTCACTGCCAGGATTAATCTTCGAGTGCACATCTCGGTTACGGCTAGTTATCAATATTCTACTCCCATTTCCGTCATCCGGAAAAGAAATTTGCAATTCATTCCAGGCTGCAATATCCCATACATCATCCAAAATAATGAGATACCTGTTTCCCAGCAAGCAGCGACGCAATTTTGATTGAAGATCATCGTCAGTCATCTGATGGATCTCGTCAGTAATCCCATTAATGTCACTTAAAATATCAAGCAACAATTCCCTTTTCGAATATACTTGTGAAATAGTACACCATGCATGACGAGGGAAATGATACATAATATTTTGATTGTTGTACACTTTTCTAGCCAGAGTTGTCTTGCCAATACCTGGCATGCCAACAATAGAAACAACATCTCTCTGTGAAGATCCTCTCATGAGTTGATTGATTATAGCTTCTTCTTCATCAACAAGATCCACAAACATTCTAGTGATTGCGGAGGTGCTATCCTTTGGTATTATCTCACCTGAAACAGTGGTGGAATTTTCGAATTTAACAGCATAGGATCCCTCGGGAAGTGTTGACACCTGTTGATTAAGAGCTCGGAGTTCGTCCAACAGATTATGCAACCAGAAAGAGTACTTGGAATGACTATTAATCTCAACCGATTCAACAACATGTTCCAGTTCATATGTTGCATCTCCGATGCGATTAGCTAGATCATTCAAGTCTCCCTTCTCAACTTGAGAATCTGAAACTTTCACGAGGAAAGATCTCAATGACTTCAGATGGAATTGAACCTCTTCAAGTCGACGTTCCACCGGTGCAGTGTTCTCACGATCATATTTCAGGAGCTCCTTTATATTTCTGCAGAGAAAATCAATGACTCCCACCTTGCAAGTCTTGGGGAAAATAGAGAACAAAAATGGGGCGGGTCTGATCTCTCTGATTTTTGCTCTGATATGGTTCACTGCATCCAATTGCTGAGGTAATGAATGGAATATTTCCTTATCATCATTGTGGGGGTGGATTGAGTAAGAGATGAGTGTTACCTTTCTTGCAGCTTCTTCAATCTGTAAAAAGATGATTGCTTCCTCGGGTATGGTCCACATCAGCTGAGTAGTGATCAGTCGCTTGAAATCTGCAAGTTCTTCCAGAAGGGATTTAACACAAGCTATCAAACAGTCATCAAGTCGACCCTTGTTCAATAATTTTGCTAGAAACTTCTCCGACTTGAAAAATACTATCTTATAAAGCAATTGGTGAAGTGAGTGTTTTACCAAGAAACTTGTGATTTTCCGGGATTGAAGAGATTCGAACTCAACATTCAATTCTTGAGCAAGTAACAAATATTTTCTGTCTTTTAGCTGGCAGAGATAATTTATATATCCTCTGAGTTTCTCCACAATTTTGTCAAGCTGATCATCCATGGAAGACGTTGAAGAAGCAGCAGTACTCAATTGCTCCTTGATAAAAAGCTCAATCTTTAGAAGCTGAACTTTGGCAAGTAAGCCAGAGCGAGTATCGGTTTCATTTTCTGGGAGCACATGACGATGGAAAAGGGCTACCTTTCCGAGCACTGCTGTAATCTCAGTAAATATACAAGAGACGTCCTGGCGAGAAGAGTGATCCTGTAGTGCAGTCAGTGTGAGAATGGTAACCAGGGACTTGCGCTCTTGATAAAGAACTTGATCTGTATGGCTGCGAAATGCGAGAAGATAGTCGCAAAAGTCATCCAGATATTCCAGACAACGGCTTTCTCTGAATCTGGGAGCGACGAGAGCAGTTTGGAAGTTGAGAAACAATTTCATGAACTCTGTATTTGTGGGATCAATCTGATGACGCAAATCCACAAGTTTCGCAGCCTTAACTCGTGCGATTTCAGTGTCGTTTTTGTTGATCCAGAAGTCGAACGCCTGATATGCAATCTTCACAGCTACGTAGGTAACATGTGTTATAAAAGTATGATCTTCAGTTCTCTGTCCTTCATGTCCCCTGTGACGACAACAGAACTTAATGATTAGTCTTAGCTCATCGCGGAGGACATAAATTTGTAGGCGAAGACAATCGTTAACAGCATCCTTGACTGACACCAGATTCATTCCTACGGTGCGCACAAAAATAGACCAAAATTCATCATATACGTCACATGCGATGTTTGAGTTCAGAAACTGCTCCAGAGCCTCTCCGATTTCTTTTGATTTGAAAAGCTCATCGATCTTTCTTCGGCAGTCGCCCAGTAAGCTGAGCAATTCGCGAGGCTCTCTAAAGTACTTCTCAGGTCTGTGACCACAATTTTTGATAACCTTGTCAATGTGCTGGCTCAAAAGATGAACTTTTGAGTAGATGTTGCTGGAACTGGAACTGGGACTGGGACTAGAATTGGAATCTCCCCCTTGGTTCCGCAACCACTTATCTTCATCGCTCCATTTTCCTATGTATGACAACGTTTCCAAGAAGTACAATTCCTCCATGAGCTGGCTTATACTGCGTATTACAGAACCTGACATTCCAGATTCCAATTTCGGCTCCAATTTCGGCTCAAATAACCGATGCTTTGCTCGTTCCACTAGGCCGGCTAACCGATCGTCGATATGTTGATGTTTGAGTTCATTCATGCGAACGTACCAAAGCCAATCACTCAGCAACGACTCCAAGGACTCGGATGCAGTCATCTCCGTCGATTTCTGCAATTTCTTTGCTATAAACACTTTGGCTGCTCGAGAACGGTGAAAGAAATTTCTGCGATTGGGTAATGTAAATACAGAAATAAATTGATCAGTCACGCAACCAATTCTAACCAAACATGATTATGAAAAACTGCTAACAATTTTCATAATTTCATAGCATTCTTCAAACAATTCACACCAAAAAAATAATAATAATTTTTTTTACAACCCAAATGCCGTCACCAAAGAGATTCTGTCACTGAAAAAGGAGTCAATTTGGTAAGAGTTTTTACTTAGCTTGACTTTGGTGACCACTTTTCCCCTCACTAAAGCAAGAAACTAATACTTATAGAGTCCAAAGTGTTTGTCGTGGTTATCACCAAATTAATTCAGTGACAAAAACTGTTTTAGTCGCCAAAAAGGGTCTGATGGCCGGAGGACATTTTTTCTTTTCTTTTCATGCTATACCTTTTAGTGACTAATTAGGGTATGACCAAGAGTGGTGGCAATTGGCTTCTGTTCATTAATTGCAATCAACTAAAGATTTGAAATAAAGTGGGTCAAATTAGCTATTTTAAGCGTTGTATTTTGACATTCATACAAAGTTTTATATGTGTGAAAGTTTACTTTTCTAATAGAGTACATTTTTACCTCATTTGATCATTAATCAAAACGAAAAACATGGAAAAACAAAACTGCCACAATTAAATGTTGACATCATATATAAGATTTGTACGTAATCATTGATTTTTTAGGATGATAATACCCTTCAACAACACAGTTCCTTTCTTTCTTTTCTTTTTTTTTGGGAAAAATGTGAGAAATAATAATAATAATAATCTTGAAACTATTCAAAATAATCATCTAAATTATTTTGTATGCATGGACTGTCGCGTGTGATCTATATATGAAATTGAAGAATCGAGAACCAATCTAGAAACCAAATAGATGAGAACAACAAAAAATAGAGGCAAACAATAATATGTAGTATCCCTTTTTAATAAGTATGAAAAACATAATTTTCGTTACTGGAAATATTTTTGTAGTATAGAAAATACGACTTTTCTAGTGAACCATGAGTATTGAGTAGTACTTGCATAACTCTAATAGATGCTAAGAGTATACGTACCTTGTTCACAAATGTCTTTCTCTTCTCGACCCTTCTTCGATTAAGGAAATTTCACTAGAAGAGAAAATTGAGAAGAAAATGAGAGAGAGAGAGAGAGAGGGAGAGTTTGGTGATTGAAACTTGAAAGAAGCCAATTGTAAATGCAAATGATGAACGAACCAAATGTGAAAATACTAATAAAACATACCTTTTACTTTTTGTAGAAAAAGAAAAAAGTTGGATCCACCACTACTATTTGTGACTATAAATTATAATTATGGTTCCAATGGTAATCATCCACTTAAGTTTAACTTTCACTATCTCAAACGAATCCAATTAATGATTAATTGCATATATTTCCTTCACTATCTCAAACAGAAGACTGTTGAAACAACAACTAACCAACAGAGGCTTACTTATACAACTCAAAAACCAATAACTTTTGAGTGTATAGGATAAGCTTATATACTAGCTACCTGAGTTTCTCACGAACGATGTGGGACTCTTGGTTTTCTACCTATATATTAATTGGTTTTCTACCTGAGTTACTCACTAATGATTAATTGCATATATGCTTTCTTTTTTCAGTGTTCAGAGCCTCTTGAAACAACAACTAACCAACATACAGAGGCTTACTTATACAACTCAAAAACCAATAACTTTTGAGTGTATAGGATAAGTGTTATAGAAATTTTTCCGCTTATGGAAATAACTCCTACAACTCACCAACCCACGAGGTTAGGTCCACGATTCTCAAGCTCAACTTTGCAAAACCGCACGCATCTGACCCGGACCAAGGCACGAGTCACTTAGCAACTCCGAAAGAAAGAGACAAGCACACACACAAGGCAACCCTTGGCCAAAACTCGGCCCACCCTGTATTTACACTTACCAAAAATGCTATACAAGGCTTTCTCACTCGAAGGGGCTGCACTCAAAGGAGGCACTAACTCTAACTCTCAAGCTAGACTCTCTCCAACTCTTGGTGCCTCCTAAGTGAGCCCCTTCCACCTATTTATAGGCAAGTGAGGATGACAACCCCATCCCCTAGGTTTTCCAGATCCTTCTCAGCCATCCAATTTAAGCATTATCTTATTCTAGCCGCCAGAATATTCCATCGCATATGCTGCTCATTTTAGCCGCCCTTAGAATATTCCATCGCATAAACCAGATGCTGCATCTAGAAGTCTCTCGTGGGGCCCAGCGACTTCTCACCAAGCCTCGCACATGCCAGCACCGTGCCAGCATCTTCCAGCGCGCACCATACCCGCCTCTCGCAGATCCCGCCCATGCAGCGCCCCACTCGAACGTCCTCGTGACTTCGAGCATGGCCTAGAACAGTCTCGACAGTTCTAGGGCTTTCCCGACCCTTCTGACACCATCTAGGATTCTTCCTTAATACTGATCCAAGGCAAAACTCCCAAGTGCCAGGGTGGGCAACCAGCACGTAGAGTAACCCAGAGTTTCCCATAAACTTCTAGATCCTCCACGAACCGTCTCCATGGCCCTTCCTCATAAAAGACCACCTCGTTTTGGTGCCTCTTGCCCCAAAACTTCGCCTCGGCCCTCATAGCCAAGTCCCGCACGGCGCGCCTCTCACACGCCCGGCGCGGCCTCCTGCCAGCGCCTACGTTGGCCTCCTCCCAGCGCCCACGTTGGCCCTCATGGCCAACAGCTCCTCGCCACTCCTTGGCTTGGATATCAGCCCAGGGACACCTCCCTTGGCCCAGACTCCCTTGGCCCTCGCCTCCAAGTTCGTCCATGCTGCGCACCCTCGTAGCACGCCCGGCGTAGCACCATGCCTGGCCAACATCTCCGCGCCACTCCTTGGCCCGGATTGGTGCAGGGGAAAAGTCCCGTAACAATAAGCTTATATACTAGCTACCTGAGTTTCTCACGAACGATGTGGGACTCTTGGTTTTCTACCTATATATTAATTGGTTTTCTACCTGAGTTACTCACTAATGATTAATTGCATATATGCTTTCTTTTTTCAGTGTTCAGAGCCTCTTGTGTGGACATACGTGGAGGCGGGTTTCTTGACATAAAACTGCCCTTTTTACGACGAAAAAAGTCTTCATAAATGACACCTAGTAGTGGGATAAGAATAATATTTTGCTTGTGTTTATTTGTGGGATAAGAATAACCAAAAACTTATTGGTTACAGATTCGAAAAAATATAGGGGGGGCTCTTTGTAGCTTTTTAAATCATAGGAGACCGGTTAATAACTTTCGCTAACCGCAGGGGTGTTTTAGAGAATTTGCTCGCATATTAATTAATTTTTGGTTTATTCACAAATGGGAGATTTTGGTTTGAAAGCTACAAATAGAGAGGTCAACAAGGATCCAGAATAGTCGCGGTCATGGTTACGGTTCGAACCGGAATTGACCCAAAATCGGGACTGTGGGCCACAATTCCAAAACCGAAACTAAAATCACCTGGGACTGTTATGGTTTCGGTTCCCCCTTTCGAAGATCCGGGAACCGGTAGTTCCCAACTTACTAGTGAACCTTAAGGTAGATTGATTAATCACTCCAACTATTTCTTCTTTTGTTATTTCTTTCTTCTTATTATTATTATTATATTCTACGTTTATTTATATATACAACATATAATTATTTTATGCTATAGACATTATAATAATATATAAACTAAGTATATAACTTACATTACATATATTACTAATATAAGTAGTCATTAAATTAAATTAAAGTATACATAAAAATAAAACTAATTATTAAATTAAAATGATTCAGTCGGAATGGAATCAGAATCGTAATGAAATCGGAACCAGCGATTCTAAAATCGTCCCCAAAGGTTCTCGTTCCAATTCCACTTTCCATAGAAAATCGGGGCTGACGGCTACGAAATCATGGTCATGTCTAATTAATAGAAATTCTTCCAACTAAAAATAACTTTATATAACGAATTTATGTTTAGACTAATATTCAAAATACAAAAAAGATACTAGTACATTACAAATATCAAAAAGTGAAATGAAAATAATAAAAAATAGTATAAAAATGTTTTTAGCTCTGGAAGGAAAAGGAAACCAAGAACATAATTAACAAAAAGCCACATGACATTAATATATGTTACAGTACTATGAGTTCCAAACAACAATGTCAATCCTTATAAATTCCCAAGCATTAACTGCATATTACCAAGCATTAACTGCATATTACTTAAGAATGAAAAAAAAAAAAAAACAGATATTGCTAATTGCATATATCGGAGGGGTCCAATATATGTTGAAAAAACGGATATTACTAACTGCATTTTTCTTTTTAACATTTTACTAACTGCATATTACTAACTGCATATATCGGAGGGGTCCAATATATGTGTAAATACTCTTTTGACAGTTAAATACATTGTAAAAGAAATTTTAACAGATAATTTTACACTACTAATGAGTGTGCAGGAGGGAGTTGGAGGAATCCGGGGACCACCCTAACCCCCTGGCTCAGCCCTTGTAATAAAGACACAGAGAATTTAGACAAGGCGAAGTAAACTAAGAAGTGCGTCATTTATACTTTGCGACTATAAAGTTATGGAAAAACTAATAGAAAATTTTATAAAGCGCAGCACATTACTGTTTAAAGTGTTGGACAGTGAAATATGAATATGAACAAAATTGTGGTAGCAATAAATGAGAATGTTCAGATGAATGTGTGGGCACACTTGCTAGGTTAAATAAATAATGCAAGTATTATAATGAAAGCAAGAATGACTCCAATAAATGAAAACAAATTAGAGAAACATGCTTAAAAATGTTTGGACATGTATGTAGGAAGTCCTTAGATACCCAAGTAACAGGTAGAAAACATAGAAGCATTAATTAATATTAAAAGGGATTAAAGAATAGCAAAAAAGAATTGATAAATAACTTTATATAAGACATGAAAATATTATATTTAAATTTAAATGAATTAGTGTGTCTGTACACAATAATAATATATGATCCATATAATCAAACACATGTAGTAAGATAATGTTTAGTTGTTGACATAGTTTTAATGTATCACTTTTCTGTTGTACAATAACATTACAAAAATTAACAAATATCATAATTATTATTTTTAAGTATCAAACCTAAATTCCTAATTTCGGGTTCATCAGGCCCTCAATCGAATCTGTAGCAATTTACACTTTAAATTAGAAGAATTAATTTTATAGGCTCAACTGCGGGTTCATCAAGCCCTCAATGGAATCTGTAGCAATTTACACATTAAATTAGAAGCATTAATTTTATTATAAGGTTTTGTTCTTAATCACTTAAGAGTAAAATATCTTAACTTTACTTCATTTTTAACACCCGCTTATCTTAACTTATAAGTTTTAAACTTTACATCTTAGGAACTAAAATTTTGTCCTATTAGACCTAACACTAATCTTAACATTAACTTTTTGCTCCTAAAATGTTTGTCCCATTGGATCTAATGCTCTGATACCAACTGTGACAGCCCCGGCCCCAACCTCCTTTTTTGGGCGGGAGCCGTGGCCGAGATGTCTGCCTGGTTCGCACCAGGACTCATTCAGGATACAAGAGCACTAATTAATAATAAAATATTTAAACATTTGATTAGAATAAGATATATTTTATTTCATTAATACAAAATGTACAAGCGTATTTCTATAGCTACTATAATATTCTCGCCTTACTTCTATACTTCTGAAGCTCTTTCACTCGATATCGCCATTAATTCCCCGTTCGATGCAAAACGTCTAAGGGGTGAGCTTCTTTAAGCTCAGTGAGGTAGCACTATTAAAAAAAAATTACCAATTAAACATTTACCGGCACATAGCAAATAATTCCTAAGCACACAAGGGAAAAAATGTAAGGGATAGAAATAGCATAATCAGCAAGCTATAACGAGGATCTATGTAATCTTTCATTAAACATTACTAATTATACTTTCCCTATGTTGGAATGGGCAGCGGACATAATACACGGTGTCTCGCATCGTCAACTACGCCAATGAACGAGTGCACATACACGGGTGCACGGAACTAGGTGGCATACCTCGAGATAATACCGAAAAGAATGCCCCAATCATTTAGTCGGACACTCCAGCCCAATACCGACATACCCGATTTCAACAACTGAATACTATTTGGGGACCCCAAATAGATATACACTTAACACTTAACATTATGCACAACACGGGTGCATAAAACATTAACACAGAACACGCCATATTGAACACTTAGCATCTCAACACTAAACGTTTATTATAATACAATACTTTCATTTATACAATACACTTTAATAAACATTTCACTTATCACCATTTAAGAATTATAACACATTTATATACATTTCAGTTTGCACAGTCTAATAGGACAATTATATATCTTATATATAAAGCCTGCATTTTTATAACATATCAATAAATTCAGTAAAGCATGCTAACTCATTTATTTACTCAAGTAAAATATTTAGTCCTTTTAGTGAGAACACTCACCTCGTATTGCTAGTATTTTGTAAGCAAATCTGCATTAATATAAATTTGTTTCAATAAAATAATTTAACAGTAATCAAAACTATAGAAATGACAACTTAAAAATAACTTATTTATTAAATTCCTATTGCTATCATATTAATAATCCAAATATATATATATATATATATATATAATTGATATACATATAATGTATGTGGGGCTGATTCAGCATTCCAATTGAATTTGTGATCATCTTCACCTTGCATCCTCACCGCCTTCTCTTATATTTCTTTTCTTTTCTCTTTTATTTTTTCTTTCTTTTTCTATAAAACCTGAGCTCTAAAACTCGAAGACACAGTAATAAAATTTTCAGCACTACAATCAATTCTTAATCAGATTCATCAAGATGGTTCAGCCCAAAAATTTGCCCTGTTTCCTCTGTTTTCAATTCTCAAAATGAAAAATATGATCTCATAACTCTAGCTCTAGATTTACAACAAACATTTACCAGCAGTACTATAAAGTAAAATTTCAAGTTATAACCCCCAAACAAACGAAAACAGAATCATATACTTTCAGTTTCAACAGATACGTATTTCAATTACATAGAAAATTTTAAAATTTACTAATTTACTACAAATTTCCTGAATTTAAATGGTTAAAGCAAAGCTCTCACTTTTATTCTCTAAACCCACCATGATTGAACTCAGCTTGCAACTAATTAATCAATTTATACGCTATGAACATCTTAAATTGACACAATGAACTAATAATCTATAAAAACCTTAATTAATTTCTACAATTAAAATTACCAATTGAGTTCCTTTCCACCTGAAGCTGCAGACCCTTTTTTCTTCAATCCTTAGTAATTTGTAGAAATAGAATTTTGAAGTTGTTGAACTGCTCTGAAGGTGATTGAAGAAAGCTAAAAGAAAATAGAAATGGTGTGGTGGGGATGTTGGGTGATTCACGATAGAAGAGAGGAGGAAAAGAAATGGAGGAAAGTTTCAGTTTATGCAAATGGGTTATATGGAAAGAAGTAGAAGAAAGTAGAAGGAAGTAGGAGGAAGTGGAAGGAAGTAGAAAATCACCCCCCCTTTTTCCCATGATTATCTCTTCTCTTTCTTCTTTGTTTTATTTTATTGTTATTATTATTATTATTATTTTTAAATTCCTTGCTGTCATCTTTTCCTCAAAACTTATCTTTTTTTATTTTATTTTATTTTTTCTTTTATCTCTAGTTTGTGTCCAGTTTTTTTCATTTTCTTTCCAAGCTTATCATTTAAGCTTATTAATATATATCTATATATATTTATATATATATAATTTAATAATAATTCTATCTATTTAAATTTCTACGTTTCGTTGTGTCGAATCTTATACGGTAATAAAAGTCGTGTTATTTTCTCTATTATACATTTAACTAGTTTTCTACATTTCTAAATTTTAGAATCGCTAAAATATTTTTAATCTTCCTAATAGTCCGAATCTTGATTTTAATATAATATCTCCACTTAAGATTTATTTAGTGACAATGTTGGGGTAAAAAAGAAATTATAATTTGAATAATAAAATATTACGTTGAAATTCTTAAGAAAGTTATATGGTTTTACGACTACTTAAGATTTAAATATATGGTTAAAAGTACGGGATGTTACATTTGTGACAGCCCCAGCCCAGACATCCCTGTTTCGTGTGGGAGTCATGGCCGAGATGCCTGCCTGGTTCGTACCAGGACTCATTCAAGATACAAGAGCACTAATTAATTATACACTAAATTAAAATAAGATACTCTCTCCGTTCCATTAGAATGTCCATCTTTATTTAAGTACAACTTATTATGGATGTCAAGGTACAGTACCTAAAATACTTAATTTGTCACAAGTTGTTCTATTTGAAGTAAGTATTAATTGTAGACCACAGATAATTATATTAGATAATTATATTAGTAAGGTTAGGAGATGTAGAAAAACTCAAGCTAGACCCTTCTAATGGAACAAAAAATAATTTTCAAATTGGACCCTTCTAATAGAACGGAGGGAGTATATTTTATTTCACTAATACAAAAAATACATATTGAGTTCTATAACTTTAAAATATTCTCGCCTTACTTTCCAAGTATGAGAGTTCGTCCTATAATCCCGACGCTTTTCATAACACCGTCCTTAATTTTTGTTACACGCAGAACGTCTAAGGGGGTGAGTTTCCTTAAACTCAGTGATGTCGCACTATTAAAAATGTTACCAAGTAAACAATTACCGACACATAACACGTATTTCCTAAGCAAGCAAGAGGAAACACGTAAGGAATAGAAAGGGCATAACCAGTAAGCTGTAACGAGAATCTATGTGACCCTTCGGTAAGCATTACTGATATATACTTTACCTGAGTTGAAATAGGCAGCAGACGCAATACACGGTGTGTCGCCTCGTCAGCTACGTTAATGAACGAGTGCACATACACGGGTGCCCGGAACTAGGTGGCATACCTCGAGATAATACTGGAACGAACGCCCCAGTCATTTAGTCGGGCATTTCAGCCCAATACCGACATACCCGATTTCAACAACTAGATACGCTTTGAGGACTTCAAATAGATATACACTTAACATGATGCACAAACACGGGTGCATAAAACATTAACACTGAACACACAATATTGAACACTTAGCATTTTAACACTAAACATTTATTATTATACGATAATTTCATTTATACAATACACTTTAATAAACACTTCACTTATCGACATTTAAGATCATATTACCCATTTATATACATTTCAGTTTGCACACTCAAATAACACAATTATATATCTCATATATAAATCATGCATTTACGTAAACATATCAATAAAATCGATAAAACATGCTAACTCATTTATTTACTCAATTAAAATATTTAACCCCCTTAATGAGAACACTCACCTCGTATTGCTAGTATTTTGTAAGCAAATCTACATTAATATAAGTTTGTTTCAATAAATAGTTATTTCAAGTTAAGTTGTTAATTTTATAATTCCTATAGTAATTAAAATTATAAAATTAACAACTTAACTTGAAATAACTATTTATTAAATTCCTAAGATTAATTCATATACATTATATTTTTTCCAAAATCCTATTAATCTTTAGTTTAACCTACCGGGAGCCCTTTTTCTCCATTCTTAGCCCCTGATCTATTTTTTCTTGTTTTGTTTGTTTTCTGCTCTTCTTACCGAAGAGAACATACATGCAGTAGGTTTACCTTTCCTCTGCTATTTTTTTTTTCCTTCTGAAATAAAGCATGTATTTGACCAAAACTTCCATTTGTTCTTTACTTTATATTATTTTTAATCTTCCTAATAGTCCGAAACTTGATTTTAATAAAATATCTTCACTTTGTTCGATTATCCTAAAACTGAAATTTTATTTAGTGATAATTTCGGAATAAGAAAATATTATAATTTGAATAATAAAATCTTATTTTAAAACTCTTAAGAAAGTCATACGATTTCACGGCTACGGTCGAAAACACAACAAAAAACTCGATCTGAAGCTGAATCGTAAACTTCAAATGGCTTAATAAATGTTTAGGAGCTGGGAAAAGTTGGATCGAATAGTCAATAATGCAGCAATAATCATGAATACAGACAATGGTAACTGGACCACCAGCCTCCAATATGATCATAATCTACCCTTCAATGGGAATCATCCACTTTAAAAGTTTAAAAGATAAGAACAAAAAGGAAAAAAAAAAAAAAAAGAAGAAGAATTATAAGTTCATCACACAGATTGATACAGATTTTCAAATGACTAAGTGAATAATTCACTTTGATGGTTTAATTTGATTAATCTGAATCAATTGTTAATATTTCAATAAAATGCTAATAGCACGCCCTTTCTGAACAGAAAACTGAGAACAGAATTAACATGAGTATTTGTCAATGGTACAGTTTGGAGTTCCAAACATTAACAATTTCAATCCTTATCAAAACAAAAGACAAAACACACATTAGCCCTTATAAGGACCTACACAGCACACACCCTTTCAGAAAAGGAAACCAAGAACAAAATTAACAGAATCACCTGACAATGGTACAATTGGAGTTCCAAACAACAATTTCAATCCTTACAAAAACAAACTGTATAACACGCATTGGCCATTTCAGCAAACAAAGAACAAACCAGCTCTGTGCATGTGAGGAGTTTAAGGAAGACTCAAAGGCCACTCATTAAAAAAGGGAAATTAACAAAAGCTTTTTACATCAATCTCCTTTCTCTCTGGAGAAGGATTTTATTGCAGCAAGCCTGGAGAGCACATAACCTACAGAAGTTCTCTGACACCATCTCCTTTGTACACCAAGTGAGAAACCACAAATCGATGATTTTGTCTTGAATCCTACAAATACAGAAAAAAAAAAAAAAAGAATGAGAATAGGTTCCGTTGCCTAACAATGCTATTGTTTCAATGTATGCAATATTCAACAGAAAAATCTCAAGGGTTAAGATTATGTATCATGTTACTGAGCAACCACCTGCATGGTTTAGAAAGCAAGCAACAAAGTGCACCAACAATTGCAGCATTTTCTTAATTTCAAGATACTCCAATTAACCATTGTCACTCATAAAAGATAGGGCAAATTATAAAAATAGCCATTAAACTGTTACCAATGCCTACTTTTGACCACTAAACTATTTTTGACTTATTTTTAGCCATTAAACTATTACAAGTGGCCACCAATGGCCATTACGTTAGCAAGTCTGTGAACTTGGACGGCTTTAAAAACTCTCTCTCCACTCAGCACCACCATGTTTTCCAACGCCACAAACTCAAGCTCACCCACGAATTTCTACTGAAATCTGAAGATTTCTCACTTAATTTCAAGTTTTTCCTGATTAATTGGCTGTTTTGATACACAAAGAAGAAATTTTATATCCAAATTTTGAGTTTTTGGCTGATTTTTGGTGGTCTTGGCCGAACTAGAGGTTCTCGGGTTTGGCCGGTTACTGCCCTTGCCCACTCAAATTTGGTGAAGATTTTGCAGATACTAAGCTACTTCCTAGCTGTTTGGAAGTTCTGAAGTGAAGCCACCTTGGCCGGAATTGATTTTTGGCCATATCTAGGTCGCGGGGGTACTGTTCACCGAGTTGGAGCTGTGCAAAGAAATCTTCGCCGAACTGAAACTGAGCTGCAATTAGCTTGGGGTTAAAGTGGGTTAGAAGCTCCGCTTTCACTCATTGCTGCTTGGCTGACTTTGGGCTGTCCATTGGTCTGACTTGGTTTGCTTGCCATTTCTAACTTGCGGTTACTGTTCACCAAACTGGGTTTGGGTAAGAAGTCTCAACTGAACTGCAATTGAGGTGTCTCTGCTTCGGTATAGTAATGCTCTTGCTGTTTCTGGATTTTCTGGATTTTCTGTCTTGGGATGCTGTCTTGTAAGTAATGCTCTTGCTGTTTCTGGATTTTCTGGATTTTCTGTCTTGGGATGCTGTCTTGTAAGTAATGCTCTTGCTGTTTCTGGATTTTCTTGCTGCAATTTTCATGGTTTTGGTTCTGTTTTTTCTGTTGATGGAAGAATGTACGAGTTCTTTTTTTTTTTTATTTTTTTTTATTTATAATAAAGCTCACCCTTCTTAGTTCTCTATAATCCCAAACTTCAACCCCTGCTTCAAATTCCGACAGATTGAAGCAAAATTGACAACAATATTAATTAATCCATATCCAGAATGAATGGATTGAACTGGACTAAAGCTTGCTGCCGCCTCTGCTTTCTAATCTCTTCATAGAATCTCTCAATAAACTTTTCAGCCCTTTCATCAGTGGAGTCGTCATCGCCTTCATCAAATTCTCCACTGATTTCCGGTCACTCGTAGTGTAATTCCCTCGAAATTTAATGTTCAGGAAAAGCCTTATCTCCTTCAATGAATGTCCCCTGTTTTCTCTAGGCCCTCATCATCCCTAAGCACTCACCCGTGGGAAAAACAGAGTACAAATCTCGATACCTTCTCTTCTTTGCCGCTGCCCTTTTGTAGAAATAAGGAAGGAGCGGACTGTTTGAAGGGGAGAGAACTAATATTCATGAACATAACCATAGTTATAATGCTTCAGGAGCATGAATTTCTTGGACTTGTGGAGAGACACCAACCTTTGAATGTTGATGGATTTTCTCAATCTGGCTACCAAGATTGGGACTTTGAATGCGTGAGGCTTCCGTCCAAGTTCACAGACTTGCTAACGGAATGGCCATTGGTGGCCACTTGTAATAGTTTAATGGCTAAAAGTAAGCCAAAAATAGTTTAGTGGTCAAAAGTGGGCATGGGCAACAGTTTAGTGGCTATTTGTATAATTTGCCCTAAAAGATATGATATTTTGGTGTTATCGGAGAAGTGAAACCAGGGAATTTAATTAGGAGGCTACTACGAAGCAAAGAAATAACAAAAAGCATTATCGATTTTGTGCAAAGATATTCCACAAATCATATGAGATTAAAAAGAGGTTTTATATGACAAATGCAATAAATTTACTTACTGAGAGATGTAGAGTGCAGAACAAGCAGTGGAAGCCAGTCAAGTAATGACGACTTTGATCTCTTCAGTCTCATTTCCTATCTTTTCAGCTGACTCTTCCACAGATTTTCTGCACCATTGCACTTCAATCATTTCCAAAGTAGCAATGCCTGCAAAATCCTGAGGAATTTCCTCCAATTCTTTGCAGTTCCGCAATACAAGTCGTTTAAGGTTGGGAAGGTGATCATTAGAGGCAACCCATTCAGAAAAGTTCATATCATCCAACTTCAAGAATTCAAGATTCATAAACTCCTCTTCGTTCATTTCCCATTCTGGCCCCTCAAATACCCCAGACAGTAATTTAAGAACTTTGAGGTTTGGCAACCTTCCAATACTGGAAACATGGCTCCATGGCAGTTGAAATTTTGACAGAGTCAGCTTCTTGAGACTGAAGGGGAGAATGAGTTCCCCTGAATTAATAGCTCCAACATAGTGAATTATCTTGAGGGACTCCAACCGTGTTAGGAACTCCAATATTGGGAATTGATTGCAACCCTTTGAAGAATCCCATGACTGCAAGAATATGCATGTCAACTTCAGGAGATTAGGCAACCTCCTAAGTATGCTGATTGCATTGTCCCCACCATAAAGTGATAGGGTGGAAAAGCTGACCAAATTATCCAAATGGAAAGAAGTTCCAACCTGCTCATCATCATCTTCAAAGTTGAAAGATACATGTTCATTAACATGAAGATACCTTAAGCTTGACATGCTCCATATACTATTTGGTAAGATAATTGGACCCCGAAATCCCCTCACTATCAAAGTATGTAGTTTCCACAGATTGCCTATTGATGGAGGTATAGACCGCACATAACCACTGACAGCCAAATATCTCAAATGAACCATTAGTCCAATTTCAATAGGAAAACTCATTCCCATGTTGATGCATTCCAAATCTAGGACCCTGAGTAATTTGAAGTTGTTACAAATGAACGATATGTCATAAGGATATCTGGGCTCCTTATCCACAGAAGCAAAGAATATCAAGGATCGGGTTCTGGGGCCAGAAGGTCTTGAGTCAATAAAATGATCTCTTCTCAAAGAGATGCTCAATCGGTAACTCTCAAATGTTACAGGATCTAATTTATGCACACTGTGAAACTCCATATAATACTCAGAGGTAAAAAGATGCATATGGTTCATCATACCTGGTTACAAGATGAAAGAAGTTCTCATCTTTGGCTTTCGAGTGACACAAATCACGCAAAAGATCATGAAGCTGACATGTTTTGACCTTTCCGTTGGATCTTCTTTTTGAAATAATCACCAAACTTCGGTTAATCAGCTCCATCAAGAATTCCTGTGCAACATCTTCAAAGCTCTTAGACTCAGTTTCCTGTATGAATCCCTCAGCCGTCCAAAACTGTGTCAACTTGCTCACCAGAATCTCTTTGTCCTCTAGAAAAACTCCCAAATAAAGAAAGCATGGTTTTAGATGCTCAGGCAAGTGCTTGTAGCTCAGTTCCAAGATTTCCTTGCAGCGATTTTCTGGATCTGAATCATTGATTACCTGTGAACTCAAGCTTCTTGATATTTTTTCCCACGACTCCTCTGTCTCTTCTGTTTTCTGGAGGACACCAGCAATGGCAACAACTGCAAGAGGTAACCCTTGACAATGTTCAGCAATTTGCTTTCCAACAAGCAATAGTTCCGTAGGACAACCCACACCTTTGAATATCTTTTATCTAATAACATCCAACTTTCCTCATTGGAGAATAAACGCATAAGATGCGGATCACTGTCAGGCTTAATCTCCCAGTGCACATCTCTGCGACGACTGGTTATCAAAATTCTACTCCCATTTCCGTCATCCGGAAAGAACTTTTCAACTCATTCCAGGCTGCAATATCCCATACATCATCCAGCACAACGAGATATTTGTTTCTCAGCAAGCAGCGACGCAATTTGGACTGGAGATCTGCGTCAGTCATCCCTTGGATCTCGTCAGTAACCCCATGAAGGTCACTTAAAAGATCAAGCAACAGTTCTCTTTTTGAGTATACTTGTGAGACAGTACACCATGCACGACGACGGAAATGAAACATGATATTTTGATTGTTGTACACTTTTCTAGCCAGAGTTGTCTTGCCAATACCTGGCATGCCAACAATAGAAACAACATCTCGCTGTGAAGATCCTCTCATGAGTTGATTGGTTATAGCTTCTTGTTCATCAACAAGATCCACCATCGTTTCATTGATTGCGGATGTTGTATCCTTTGATTTTATCTCACCTGAAACACTGGGGGAATTTTCGAACTTAACAGCATAGGATATCTCAGGAATTGTTGACACCTGTTGATTAAGAAACCTAATTTCCTCTATCAGATTATGCAACCAGAAGGAATACTTGGAATGACTATCAATCTCCATTGATTCAACAATATGTTCCAATTTATGTGTTGTATCTCCGATGCGATTACCTAGATCATTCAAGTCTCCATTCTCAACTTCAGAATCTGAAACTTTCATGAGGAAAGATCTCAATGACTTCAGATGGAATTGAACTTCTTCAAGTCGACACTTCACCGGTGCAATGTACTCATGATCAGATTTCCAGAGCTCCCTTATATTTCTGCAGAGAAAATCAATGATTCCCACCTTGCA
This sequence comes from Leptodermis oblonga, assembly GCA_016801395.1. Lineage (NCBI taxonomy): Eukaryota > Viridiplantae > Streptophyta > Magnoliopsida > Gentianales > Rubiaceae > Leptodermis > Leptodermis oblonga. The sequence goes on from VMRK01000216.1 coordinate 47,244, forward strand.
AGTCTTGGGGAAATTAGAGAACAAAAATGGGGGACTAATCTCTCTGATTTTTGCCCTGATATGTTTCACTTTATCCAATGGCTGAGATAATGAAAGGAATATTTCCTTATCATTGTTGGGAAGGACTGAGTAAGAGATGAGTGTTATCTTTCTTGCAGCTTCTTCAATATGCATAAAGAGTATTTCTTCCTCCGGTGTGGTCCACATCAGCTGAGTAGTGATCAGTCGCTTAAAATCTGTAAGTTCCTCTCGGAGGGTTTTAATTTGATCTTTTACACAAGCTATCAAACAATCATCTCTTTGACCCTTGTTCAACAATTCTGCTAGAAATGTGTCTGACTTGAAAAATACGATCTTATAAAGCAATTGGTGAAATGAGTGTTTCACCAAGAAATTCGTGATTTTCTTGGATTGAAGGGACCCTTGAAGAGATTCTAACTCACCATTCAATTCTTCAGCAAGTATCAAATACTGCCTCCCATATTCTGTGTCTTTTTGCTGAGACAGATCTTTTGTAAATCCTGTGAGTTTCTCCAGAATTTTGTCAACAAACTGATCATCATCACTGGAAGACGTTGAATGAGTGCTTGTACCCAATTGCTCCTTTATAAAAAGCTCCATCTTCAGAAGCTGAACTCTGGTAAGTAACTCAGAGTGAGTATTGCAACGGTCGGCGTCATTTTCTTGGCACACATCACGAATGAAAAAGGCTACCTTTCCGAGCACTGCTTCAATCTCAGTAAATAAACAAGAGACATCCTCGCGAGAAGAGTGATCCTGTAGTGCAGATGGTATGAAAGCGGTAACCAGGGACTTGAGCTCTTGACAAAGATCTTGGGCTTTATCGCTGTGAAATCCGATGAGATAGTTGCAAAAGTGATCCAGAAAATACACAGGGAATCCTCTGGATCTGGATTGGATGAGAGCAACCTGGAAGCTAAGAAACAATTTCATGACCTCTGTATTTGTGGTGGGATCAATCTGATGCTTCAAATCTACAAGTTTAGCAACCTTAACTATTGCGGTTTCAGCGTCATTTCTGTTGATCCAGATGTCGAACGCCTGATGTGCAATCTTCATAGCCACAAATGCAACCTGTGTTGGCAAATTATGATCTTTAAAATCTTCAAATGAGACATCTTCATTTCTCCTTTTAGCACAGTACTTTTGGATCAGTCCCAGCTCATCGTAAAGGACACAAACTCGTTCGTTAAGACAACTGTTCACGACAACATCCCGGATTGACAGCAGATTCTTCCTTACCAAGTTCACAAAGTATAACCAACTATATTCACCGTGTACGCAGTCGGCGACATTTGGGTTTGGAAACTGCTCCAGAGCCTCTTTAATTTCTCTTGCTTCGAAAAGCTCGTTGATCTTTCTTTGGCAATCACCGAGTACGCGAAGCAATTTGTGAGGCCTTCTAAAGTACACAGTTCCATAACCACATCTGCTAATAACCTCATTAATGTGGCAAATCAAAACATCAACTTTTAAATCTGGTCCTTCGTTCCCTATCCCTATGTATGGCAACGTTTCCAAGAAGCAACAATCCTTGTAGAGATGTGTTATAGTGCGAGACACAGAATCTGAGAATTCAGAGTCAAATCTCGTCTCAAATAACCAAAACCTCGCTCGATAAACTAGGCCCGCATACCCCATATCGATATAATGCTGCGACAAATAATGCGTGCGAGCGTGCTCCTTCCAGTAATCGAGCAAGCAGCCCAAGGAGCAGGCTGCACTCATCTCGGTGGATTTCTGCAATTCCCAGTAAACAGTAAGAATACTAATTCTAGCCTTCAGGGTTTTTTGGAGATAAGTAAGTAGTGAGCACTGATTAATTTGGAATCAAAATATATGCATTTATGGTTGAAAACCAAATATCTGCGGGAAATCTTGAAAATTTCTTTTTCAAATAGTACTTGATCAAAAACTTAACATTTGGAAATGCCATAAAAACATCAATTGTAACTCTGTGTTCAGATGATGAATGAATGCAAACTAAAGATATAAAACAAAAATGGACCAAGTAAATCTGTTTCGGAGGTATATCTGTTAATTTCTATCAAATTTTCACAAAGTAAAGCTTAAAATGAAGAACAACAGATTTTCGATTCTTATCAACACACACCCTTAAAATGAAGAACAACAGGTTTTCGATTCTTATCAACACACACACACACACACATATATATCTACACACACATATATATATACACATACATATATATATACATTGTTGGTGATTTCTTGAATTTAATTTAGAGAAAGTTTGCTACTTAGTTACCTTGTATTTCTAAGTTTGAAGTTGTAAAGATTAAAGCTTTGATGGATCAAACAGAGCTTCAATCTCGATCTCCTTCTTTCTTGTTTACTGCAGTCTTAATGACTATACTACTGGGGAATATTGGTCATTTAAAATTTCTAAAACATAGTTTTGATTGGTAGACCTTGAGGTTTTTCGCCCTTAAATATTAAACTTGATTGTTGTTTTCACTATTGTTGACCAAACCAACTTTGTTATATTCCTCTGCAACTTTAGAACCCTGTCAAATTGTCAAGTCTTGCTTGAATTAAAAAAAAAATTGAAGTAGTTGTAGAACAAGACAAAGTTTTCCCAGAAAAAGCCAATCATTATTGAGGTTGTATAATACATTTAAACCTACATATTCTTCCATCACTGTAAATTAGAGATAAGAATAGTGCATTCCAGTTCTCATACATGAAATACACTTGGGTCTGTTTGGTTTACAGCGATTCTGGTGAAGAAAAGTAATCTGATTTCTCAAATTTAAATTATTTTGTTTGAAATTAATTTTAATTGGCTGAGAAAGGAAAATAATTTCATGATGCAAGGAAAATAAGTGTTATTTTCTTGGAAAAAGAATCATTGTTTTAATATGGTATTCTTTTTTCCGTGCGCACAAATTTTTATCAAAGACACTCACTACCTTTACTTTTATTTATTTTCACATATTTAATATTTTTGTGATATCAATCATAAAATGAAAAAAAAATTATATATATATATATTGTTTTTCCGGGTAAAGGTAAAAGATTGTCTATATATAAAAGTCGTCTGATAAATTGGTTGAACTAATCGTCCACAATATCACAGTTTATTTTACTATATCTAACTAAACTTTATTCATTTTTATTTTATGTCCAAATATATATACTTAAAACAATATATACATATATATATACTAATTTTTATATATAATATTGTTTATAGTTAACTTTTATCACCTATAAAACTAAATAATATTTTACTGAAAATTAATGGGTTAATTACGCAAAACTTGCGAAAGTATTGGATAACCCTCCAAAAAGCTACGCAAAACTCCCCATGTGCTTTCAAAATTCCTGTAATTTGGCAATTTTTTACCAAATTACGCTTATTCAGTCAAAGGTTAATCAACTCTATTTAAAAGTATAAAAAAATCTCACAAAATTTCCCAATATAGTTATCAGTAACAACAGTGGAAATAATATATTTTATACTTTTGGAAAATTTTGTAAGATTTTTTTATATTTTTGGGAAATTTTGTGATATTTTTGTATACTTTTAAATGGAGTTGACTGAATAAGGGTAATTTGGTCATAAATTACCAAATTATAGGGATTTTGAAATCACGGGGGGTTTTGAGTAGTTTTTTAAAGCATAGGGGGGTTACTCGATATTTTCGTAAATCACCAGGGGTCTTGCGTAATTAACCGAAAATTAATATATCATATTTAAACGTTATAATTTCTCTGCTTTTTAAATTTAGAAAAAATCTAGTGACAAATTTTATATTTTATTTTACAACAAGAAAATTTATTTTTCCAATTACTTTCTTACTCATCCGGATTCTCGCTAGACTAATAACTACAGTATATATAAACAATTAATTCTATAGATTTATTTAATTTTTAATTAATTTTGGATGAGCTTAATTGGCATGTAATTTAATTTTTAAAGTTGCAGTTTAATTTATAATTAAATATGATTTGTTTTAATAATATTTTATGAGAAAAATCGTTAAGTTTAATTTGAGGGTAGTTTTGATATTTCATTTAGTTCATGTTTAAATTCCCGAATACATTTCTTAATCAATCCAAACACAAAAAAATATTCTTTTTTACTTTACTTTCCTTATCATTAAATTTTCAAAAATCATATTCCTCAAAAATTTTACTTTGCCGTGAACCAAACAGACACTTGGCGTGCGGGAAAGGGAATTGAGAGAATGTGCTTTTGATTGCTAGAATTAAGATGTTCATACTTGGTAAGCATAAATAAGAAAATTAATTTGATCAGTTAAGCAATCAAATCCTCTTAATTAGGAGATTTGATATCTCTATGCTGGTAATAAATGGCCACTGGTTACTTTTATTCATAAATTATAATTTTTTTTACTACTTTTTAGATTAAAAAAAAAAGGTGATGGTAAACAAAAAAGCCAAAGCATACGTATCTTTTCCTTCTTTTTTCTGATAAATTATTTTTTATTTTATTTTTACATGTTTTTAAAACAAGTACTTTGTAGGCAGTAACTTTGTAATTCCCATACATATTATGCAAAATCAAGCATGGGAATGGGAAACTAATGCCTATTCGGCTTATTATATGACATTTGCCAAACAACTCAAAGACATTCTAAAATGTCTTTAATGAATGACTCATTCATTCTCATTCCCTTTCATGCGCGCCACGCACCCCTTGTAAGTTAATGTATTCCAGTACTTTTGCCAATTTGTGTTTCGTCACCTAGGATGTAAAAGTAGCGAGTGTAGGTAAAATAAAAAGCATTCCCGGGTTTCACTAGAGGGTTAACATTCTAAATATTTTTTGTTCCAGTAGAAGGTTTATTTTTTTTTTTAAAAAACTTTTCATACCATTATTAATTGTGTGTGGTTCAAAATTAACTCATTTCATAGTAAGGACATTAGTAGAATAAATGATGACAAATTACTTATCTTATATATTGTATCATGCAACCCATAAAATATTATACAATTTAAAATGTAATCGTATAATAGAATGGAGGGAGTATCAATTTTAGGGGTACAAGTGGCGTGATATAATATAAGAGTAGTACCTATTTTTAAATAATAATACTAAAAAGTTCGATTTAAGAGTATAAATAAAAATAAAAATTATCAATTCAAAAGTAGTAGCGTCTCTTTGAAAAATTAGCGTGTATAATTTAAAACTAGTGCATTTTTCTAAATAATAATAGTAATAATTTTGGAATTAAGTAAGTAAGTAGTAGTTAGTACATGTAAAGTAAAAATGATAGTATATAACATATTTCAATAAGTGTTATTTTAGAGGTTTCCAAGTATGCTAATTCGTGTTATCATCAATTTTCTATATTTCTAATTGGATTTCAGAAACATAAAGCCGTTTTAGCGGTTAAATTAAGTTGCTGTATGTGGATTTTCTTTCAAAATGTCACCAAGTATTAGCTTAAGTTCCCACCAAAACTAAGAGACAGTGAGTTTTACTCTGTTTGATACCGAAATTTCAAGTTTTCTATTTAATTAAGCACTACTTATTTACTGTAGAAAAAAATGTAAACAGTAAAAGTTAGCTGTAATCCATAAAAAAGAACACAAAAGCTGTATGACCAATGACTACTGTATTACTATCATAGAGGCAGATCCATATATTGAATTCCACAAAGCCAGAACAATAAGAAAATAATTGGTTCACAAGTGAGATTACCTTCAATCGCCTCGCGAGTCGTCTTGAATGCTCTTAAAGATGCGGTTTCCACCCTTTTTTTCCTGACTTCTTTGAGCTGCAAGTTCCAGTAAATCTACCACAAGCAAATTACAAAAACAATAATCACTAATAGGTGAAAGGTGCTAAAAACGAAGTTGGGATCTTTGTTTTCATCTTTTTTCTTTAAATTTTTTTTTTGTATATATATATACAATTATATTTATAAGGTAGTAACATGACAATTATATAAATTAATAATCATATCATTTGAACACCGATTTGCACACGAAAATTAAAGTTCGAGCCGGCCGGTCATCACTTTTAATTCCAAGCTAATTTCATGAGCATAGGTGTGATTTTCTTGATGCATACAAGAATTTACAGAAAGTTTGGCTACTTACCTTGAATTCTAAGGTTGAACTCGTTAAGATTAAGGTTTGACCGGTTAAATCAAGGCTTCGATCTCGATCTCCCTCCTTCCGTTTTTCTCTCAATTCTTCTCTTTCTCTCTCTTGTTTTCTATTGCCCTCTCAATGACCAAATGAACAGAAGAAGGCTAGAGTTAGGAATGGTCCTTGAATTTTTCTAAAACTTAATTAGTTTTGATTTGAAGAAATATTATATATGAATTAATTTATGAGATGGTTGACAGACAATGTATTTTAATTTCCTTAATTTATTTTTGATTCTTAGAATGACGAACTATAAAAATTAATTATTAATAGAGCTGGTTAGGTGTGCTTGTTCAATCATTGGATTAATTAATTGTATCATTAAATCCATACTTAACCTTCCTTGGAAAAAATTTGCTAGTAGATTTTGTTTGTATTTCACATGGTCTTCGGAGGTTAAAATATTTAAATTAATATGTCACATCTAAGTCAATATATCTATATATATATATATATATATATACTAGACGGTACATCCGTGCAATGCACGGCTTATGCCCAATAAAATATTAATTTGTATCATAATAATAAAAAGTTTTATTGTGCACAGGCTAGCATAGAAATAGAACAACGAATATGAGGGCTCGTTTAAATTTATCATCTATTTATAACTTAATTCAATACATTTTTAGAACAATTGGAGTCTACAAAAAAATATCAAAATCAAGGAAAAAATTTTCCATCCTTAATAGTATATGGTTACCGGTAAACTACCTTCATCCGACATATTCTTGTTGTTTTTGTATGTAACTTGACATCCTTCTATTAAGGATCTACTTTAGAATTGTGGAAAATTTTTCGGGAAAAAAAATGACTTTTTTATTTTGCATATTTAAACTTGCATCTCTACCTTTTTTAAAAACAAGAAATTAATATAACAAAAGCATGTAAAAGAAAGGAACAGTCTACAGAATATATCAAGATTTATAATTTTACGTACATGATACATTGTGAACTAATAGGAAAGAGAATTTTAACACAATAATTCTTCAACTCTTGATAACCAAAAGTTTTCACATAAAAAAATTGCACCAACAACAAAACAACAAATTAAAGTAATCAACAAAAAACTTATTGGGAAAAGAAAATTCAAGAAAGGATCTATGTAAATCACATATTATTAGATGTGTAAAATGTCATAATTTTTAACAGTAAAATATAAGCAGTAAAATATAAGAATAAAATTTCTCATTTCGAGAAATTAGTTAACATATCTAGAACAGAATAACTCACTAACCTTGATGCACTTCACAACAATTTAAAAGAGAATTTCAGTGTTGTTTAAGACTAAGAGAACGAAGATGGTTGAGAATATTTCAAAATGCCATTCATAGAATGGATCAAGGAAGGAAAATATACAACTTATTGATTGTAACTAACAGAAGGTGAAAGAAAAGTAATAGTTTGTTCATATTTATAATGATAGAAGGTGAAGCAAAGAGGCGTACAACATATTATTTCTATTTGTAATAAATAAATGGTAAAACAAACAGACAATAGACTTTTTCTATTCTTTAGGAGTTACAAAATAATACTCTCAATTATCAATTGAGTAATTAACTTCATGGTGAAAATGTTTAGAAAATGTAAAGTTGTGAATTTAAGATTATAAGTCTAAAAAAGAAAAAAAATAAAGTTTTATTTTTATAAAAAATTTTTGTACGGAACCTTAAAGTTGGTCTCATGCCTTTTTTTTTATATATATAAATAAAATCCTTAAATTATATAATTAAAGTTCAAATTTTTGTTGACCTATTGATGTATATATATAATTTTTGTGAGATGTGCTTTTAATAAATATATAAAAAAGTGGAAGAATAAAAGTGCAATGCTCCTATAAAGGAGTGAAAGAGCCACACGTAAAAATAAATAAATAAAGAAATTATTTAATTGAATGGTAGAAAATAAAATAAGTTCACTCAATATTTAACTATTAGATATTAAGCTTATGTACCATCCACATAAATAGTTAAATTAAAAAGCTTATGTGACATCCACATAAATAGTTAAATTAAAACTCTATTAGACATAAATTAGAAAGATGCATATTAAATTAAAATCCAATGTGGCAGTCACATAGCACTTTAATATCAAACCTATATTAGTTTATATTATATAAGGTAGATAAATATATATATATATATATCTAAGAACAAAATTATCATTTGCATTTGCATCTTTCGTAGGCTCATTACGTCCCTCTCGCCAAATTCTTTCCTTTTTTTTAATTAATAAAGGGTCTCTATATCCTCTACTCATTTAATCGGTGGTTCAAAAAAAAAAAATTTACGAGAACAATAACTTTTGTTTGGGGGTTGACTAGGCACGTGTGGTTTTGTTGGACAATAAATTTTTCCTACCGTTTAGGAAAAATGTATTATATTCAGTCCCTATGTTTAGTTTAAATTGGATTTCAAATCTTAAAGTTTTTTAAATTACAAAATCATCCTTAATTATATGAAACGAAATGTTATAACTTTCATTATGGTTAAGGGATCAGATTTTTTTGATTTATTTATTAAAGGATTATCTAATAAGATCACAATTATTTACACTTCTCTCTAAACCCTAACGTTCATCATCATCTTCCCTCATCCTTGGAGAAACCTATTTCTTTTAGCCCACAAATAATTATGTTTGATTCACATTAGTCTATACTTAAACAAGTAAAAATATAAAAGATTCTAATGGAACCTAAGGAGTATCTTAAAGAAACATTCAATACATTAACAACCACACAGTTCCTTTCTTTCTTTTCTTTTTTCTTTTTTTTTTGGAAAAATGTGAGAAATAATAATAATAATAATCTTGAAACTATTCAAAATAATCATCTAAATTATTTTGTATGCATGGACTGTCGCGTGTGATCTATATATGAAATTGAAGAATCGAGAACCAATCTAGAAACCAAATAGATGAGAACAACAAAAAATAGAGGCAAACAATAATATGTAGTATCCCTTTTTAATAAGTATGAAAAACATAATTTTCGTTACTGGAAATATTTTTGTAGTATAGAAAATACGACTTTTCTAGTGAACCATGAGTAGTACTTGCATAACTCTAATAGATGCTAAGAGTATACGTACCTTGTTCACAAATGTCTTTCTCTTCTCGACCCTTCTTCGATTAAGGAAATTTCACTAGAAGAGAAAATTGAGAAGAAAATGAGAGAGAGAGAGAGAGAGAGAGAGAGAGAGAGAGAGAGAGAGAGGGGGGGGGGGGGGGGGGGGGAGAGTGGGGGGGGGGGGGGGGGAGAGTTTGGTGATTGAAACTTGAAAGAAGCCAATTGTAAATGCAAATGATGAACGAACCAAATGTGATAATACTAATAAAACATACCTTTTACTTTTTGTAGAAAAAGAAAAAAGTTGGATCCACCACTACTATTTGTGACTATAAATTATAATTATGGTTCCAATGGTAATCATCCACTTAAGTTTAACTTTCACTATCTCAAACGAATCCAATTAATGATTAATTGCATATATTTCCTTCACTATCTCAAACAGAAGACTGTTGAAACAACAACTAACCAACAGAGGCTTACTTATACAACTCAAAAACCAATAACTTTTGAGTGTATAGGATAAGCTTATATACTAGCTACCTGAGTTTCTCACGAACGATGTGGGACTCTTGGTTTTCTACCTATATATTAATTGGTTTTCTACCTGAGTTACTCACTAATGATTAATTGCATATATGCTTTCTTTTTTCAGTGTTCAGAGCCTCTTGAAACAACAACTAACCAACATACAGAGGCTTACTTATACAACTCAAAAACCAATAACTTTTGAGTGTATAGGATAAGTGTTATAGAAATTTTTCCGCTTATGGAAATAACTCCTACAACTCACCAACCCACGAGGTTAGGTCCACGATTCTCAAGCTCAACTTTGCAAAACCGCACGCATCTGACCCGGACCAAGGCACGAGTCACTTAGCAACTCCGAAAGAAAGAGACAAGCACACACACAAGGCAACCCTTGGCCAAAACTCGGCCCACCCTGTATTTACACTTACCAAAAATGCTATACAAGGCTTTCTCACTCGAAGGGGCTGCACTCAAAGGAGGCACTAACTCTAACTCTCAAGCTAGACTCTCTCCAACTCTTGGTGCCTCCTAAGTGAGCCCCTTCCACCTATTTATAGGCAAGTGAGGATGACAACCCCATCCCCTAGGTTTTCCAGATCCTTCTCAGCCATCCAATTTAAGCATTATCTTATTCTAGCCGCCAGAATATTCCATCGCATATGCTGCTCATTTTAGCCGCCCTTAGAATATTCCATCGCATAAACCAGATGCTGCATCTAGAAGTCTCTCGTGGGGCCCAGCGACTTCTCACCAAGCCTCGCACATGCCAGCACCGTGCCAGCATCTTCCAGCGCGCACCATACCCGCCTCTCGCAGATCCCGCCCATGCAGCGCCCCACTCGAACGTCCTCGTGACTTCGAGCATGGCCTAGAACAGTCTCGACAGTTCTAGGGCTTTCCCGACCCTTCTGACACCATCTAGGATTCTTCCTTAATACTGATCCAAGGCAAAACTCCCAAGTGCCAGGGTGGGCAACCAGCACGTAGAGTAACCCAGAGTTTCCCATAAACTTCTAGATCCTCCACGAACCGTCTCCATGGCCCTTCCTCATAAAAGACCACCTCGTTTTGGTGCCTCTTGCCCCAAAACTTCGCCTCGGCCCTCATAGCCAAGTCCCGCACGGCGCGCCTCTCACACGCCCGGCGCGGCCTCCTGCCAGCGCCTACGTTGGCCTCCTCCCAGCGCCCACGTTGGCCCTCATGGCCAACAGCTCCTCGCCACTCCTTGGCTTGGATATCAGCCCAGGGACACCTCCCTTGGCCCAGACTCCCTTGGCCCTCGCCTCCAAGTTCGTCCATGCTGCGCACCCTCGTAGCACGCCCGGCGTAGCACCATGCCTGGCCAACATCTCCGCGCCACTCCTTGGCCCGGATTGGTGCAGGGGAAAAGTCCCGTAACAATAAGCTTATATACTAGCTACCTGAGTTTCTCACGAACGATGTGGGACTCTTGGTTTTCTACCTATATATTAATTGGTTTTCTACCTGAGTTACTCACTAATGATTAATTGCATATATGCTTTCTTTTTTCAGTGTTCAGAGCCTCTTGTGTGGACATACGTGGAGGCGGGTTTCTTGACATAAAACTGCCCTTTTTACGACGAAAAAAGTCTTCATAAATGACACCTAGTAGTGGGATAAGAATAATATTTTGCTTGTGTTTATTTGTGGGATAAGAATAACAAAAAACTTATTGGTTATAGATTCGAAAAAATATGGGGGGAACTCTTTGTAGTTTTTTAAATCATAGGAGACCGATTAATAACTTTCGCTAACCGCAAGGGTGTTTTAGAGAATTTGCTCGCATATTAATTAATTTTTGGTTTATTCACAAATGGGAGATTTTGGTTTGAAAGCTACAAATAGAGAGGTCAACAAGGATCTAGAATAGTCGCGGTCATGGTTACGGTTCGAACCGGAATTGACCCAAAATCGAGACTGTGGGCCACAATTCCAAAACCGAAACTGAAATCACCTGGGACTGTTATGGTTTCGGTTCCCCCTTTCGAAGATCCGGGAACCGGTAGTTCCCAACTTACTAGTGAACCTTAAGGTAGATTGATTAATCACTCAAACTATTTCTTCTTTTGTTATTTCTTTCTTCTTAATTCTACGTTTATTTATATATACAATATATAATTATTTTATGCTATAGACATTATAATACAATAGACATTATAATAATATATAAACTAAGTATATAATTTACATTACATATATTACTAATATAAGTAGTCATTAAATTAAATTAAAGTATACATAAAAATAAAACTAATTATTAAATTAAAATGATTAAGTCGGAATGGAATCAGAATCGTAATGAAATCAGAACCAGCAATTCTAAAATCATCCCCAAAGTTTCTTGTTCCAATTCCACATTCCATAGAAAATCGGGGCTGACAGCTACGAAATCATGGTCATGTCTAATAACAGAATTCTTCCAACTAAAAAAAAAACTTTATTTAACGAATTTATGTTTAGACTAAATTCAAAATACAAAAAAGATACTAGTACATTACAAATATCAAAAAGTGAAATGAAAATAATAAAAAATAGTATAAAAATGTTTTTAGCTCTGGAAGGAAAAGGAAACCAAGAACATAATTAACAAGAAGCCACATGACATTAATCTATGTTACAGTACTATGAGTTCCAAACAACAATGTCAATCCTTATAAATTCCCAAGCATTAACTGCATATTACTAAGCATTAACTGCATATTACTTAAGAATGAAAAAAAAAAAACGGATATTGCTAATTGCATATATCTGAGGGGTCCAATATATGTTGAAAAAACGGATATTACTAACTGCATTTTTCTTTCTAACATTTTACTAACTGCATATTACTAACTGCATATATCGGAGGGGTCCAATATATGTGTAAATATTTTTTTGAAAGTTAAATACATTGTAAAAAAAATTTTAACAGATAATTTTACACTACTAATGAGTGTGCAGGAGGGAGTTGGAGGAATTCAGGGACCACCCTAACCCCCTGGCTCAGCCCTTGTAATAAAGACACAGAGAATTTAGACAAGGCGAAGTAAACTAAGAAGTGCGTCATTTATACTTTGCGACTATAAAGTTATGGAAAAATTAATAGAAAATTTTATAAAGCGCAGCACATTACTGTTTAAAGTGTTGGACAGTGAAATATGAATATGAACAAAATTGTGGTAGCAATAAATGAGAATGTTCAGATGAATGTGTGGGCACACTTGCTAGGTTAAATAAATAATGCAAGTATTATAATGAAAGCAAGAATGACTCCAATAAATGAAAAAAAATTAGAGAAACACGCTTAAAAATGTTTGGACATGTATGTAGGAAGTCCTTAGATGCCCAAGTAAAACAGGTAGAAAACATAGAAGCATTAATTAATATTAAAAGGGATTAAAGAAGAGCAAAAAAGAATTGATAAATAACTTTATATAAGACATGAAAATATTATATTTAAATTTAAATGAATTAGTGTGTCTGTACACAATAATAATATATGATCCATATAATTAAACACATGTAGTAAAATAATGTTTAGTTGTTGACATAGTTTTAATGTATCACTTTTCTGTTGTACAATAACATTACAAAAATTAACAAATATCATAATTATTATTTTTAAGTATCAAACCTAAATTCCTAACAAATGGTATCAGAGACAATTTTATGCTATGTTCATGTTGTGGAAGGGACCATTTGAAAAGGGTTGACCCAAGAGGCTAGAGTGGGAGGTCGGTGGACGGAAGGGGCGAAGTTAGAGTGGCTACTCAGAGTGAGCCATTATGGATGTCGGAATGGAAGCATGGTTGTTTGTCATGAATTGTCTAATATCTCACATGAAAAATATAAGACTTTCATGTAAAATATAAAACGAACTTGATACTCAGTTGTCAAGAAAAATGCCCCCCCCCCCCCCCCCCCCCCCCCCTCTCTCTCTCTCGCTTTAACAAGCTAGTGAGATCTTAAAAGAAAAAAAGAAATGTTGGTTTCATTTGTTACAAAGTGAGGTTACGTTTGAACAAGTACTTCAAAAACCTTTTTTTAAAAAAAATAATCTTTTTATTTATGTGTTTATAAGTATAAAAAAAAAAGCTAAAAATTGCGTTTGGAGAAGAAAATTATAAAATTGTTGAAAAATATTCTTTAAAAAAAAGATACTTAAAAAATTTTCAAATTATTATCATTTTAAAAAATGGTAATTGTTACGCAAATGACACATTTTACTATTCAAAGGAACATTTTGGTGTGAAATTACTCAAGTACCCTTCATTAATTGTGAAGGGTTTACCATAGAAAATGTTGGCATCCTGTGGCGGTATTTTCAGAAAATCCTGTCAGAAACAACCGAGATTTTGCGAAAATCCCGCCAGGAACATGCGACATTTTCAAAAAATCCTGCCAAGAACAAGCAAGATTTTGAGAAAATGTTGGTGTCCTGTGGCGGTATTTTCAGAAAATCCCGCCAGGAACAAGCGGGATTTTCTCCACCAGGAACAAGCGACATTTTCATAAAATTTCTTCTAGGAACAAGCGACATTTTGAGAAAATGTTGGTGTTCTTTGGCAAGATTTTTTAAAAATGTCGCTTACGCCTAGCGGGATTGTATATCAGGTAGTAAATTTCAAAAATATTCTAATTTTAAGCAAAAAAAAGTGTAAATTGTTTACTTACAGTGAAATATGGATCGTTCACGTGTAGAGAGTGAAAATAGGTAGGTGAAAATTTTATATTGGTAGTTTTTCTCCAAAATATAGGTAAAGATATTTTTGTCTTTTTAATACTACAAATTTTAAAAAGTGTTATATAAATAGTAAAACGAGTCTTGTAAATAATATGCTTCTTAAAAATTCAACCTCTTTATAATTTTCATCACTTTTCCCAAGGTATAATTACTACTTATCCCTACCTATCAACCTTCAACCCATTCCGCCCCCGGCCCACCCCTGTCCTGTCACTACGCTTGCTCAAATTAAGAATTTGGAGAATGGAGAGTTGAAGTACTTCTGATAAATTAAGGACAGAAAAGGCTGCAAACAGCATCATTAAAAGATAGAATTTTTTCCCAAAATAATGTAAAAAATGGCGGAAATTCCAAAAATAGGGATGTTTTTTTGGAGTTTTCGGAAATCAAGAAATCGAGGTTGCTAGCCTCGCTTTCTTTGGAAAATTTTTTTTTGTTCATTTCCTGAAGAAAGCGAGGTTGCCAACCTCGCTTTCTGAGGAAAATTTTTTTTTCATCATTTCCTGAAGAAAGCGAGGTTGCGAACCTCGCTTTCTGAGGAAATTTTTTTTCCTGCGAACCTCGCTTTCTTCAGGAAATGATGCAAGTTTAGCTGAGATGAATTTGATTGTGAATGCTGAACGACTAGGAGTGTTAAGAGTCTTTCAGAACCTGTGCCTGGTTTGAGCATACTACTGAATTTGGAATTCTTGTGTCCTTCCTCAAATCAGCATAATGGAAGCTCTTAAATCTTGGCATGCAGGGATGTTAAATCTTAGAGGAGATACTAATCTGGAAGGGTTTGAAATATTTCAGTTCCAATACTTGCAAATTAGAGACTGTAGAATTCTTGAGCTGAACATTTTAGACAAACTTGATGCAAAACCAAGTGCTGAAATGAGTTTCACAGGAAAAAGGCTTATCAAGATGATTACAAAGTCTTGGGTGCTTGTAGCAACAAGTTTCAGAGGAGGTACTATATGTTGTGTGAAGTTTTATGCAGCCATCATTGCTCTTCTCACATCAGATGTATCAAAGGTTCTTGAAGCCATTATTATTGATTCCCTTGCACCCTTGCATGGGTCCAGTCTTGAGGTATTTACTTTATGGTTTGTGGAGGAGATAGAAGTTGATGATGTTTACCTCAAAAATCAACATACTAAGCTCAGATCTTATTCTCCTCTGCTGCTTCCAAGAACTGTTGTGCATGTGACCTCAATGAACATTCTAATGTTTGACATGACTGGAAGATGTTTTGTTAGGGAATATGATTTTTGGATCAGTTACACTATGACAAGTTGATTAAGATTTCTGGTAAATATTAGAATTAATGGTGGGGAATATTTTGGGATCTTAAGATCATTCAATGGTGATGTGGAGTTGAAGTACATTGAGGATGGAGGTGAGATCACTTTTGATACTCAAGTTTTTTCTTATCTGAGAACAAGGGGCAGCCTCACAAGATTGCAGAGATGGAAGCTCTTAAATCTTGGCCTGCAGGGATGAATTCTGTTATCATTAGCTGAGTATTGGATGAATTGCAGCAGAAAACGAGGTTGCGAACCTCTCTTTCTTCAAGAAAGACGGAAAAAAAATTTCCTCAGAAAGCGAGGTTGGCAACCTCGCTTTTTTCAGGAAATGAGCAAAAAAAAATTTTCCAAAGAAAACGAGGTTGGCAACCTCGCTTTCTTCAGGAAATGATGAAAAAAAAATTTTCCTCAGAAAGCGAGGTTGGCAACCTCGCTTTCTTCAGGAAATGAGCAAAAAAAATTTTTCCAAAGAAAGCGAGGTTAGCAACCTCGATTTCTTGATTTCCGGAAACTCCAAAAAAAATCCCTATTTTTGGAATTTCCACCATTTTTTACATTATTTTGGGAAAAAATTCTTAAAAGATAGGTTGAAATCATTAATTACCCAGCCATCATAATAAACTGGCCGTCTGTTAGCATATATATTTGCAAAAAACAGATAAGGCTAAAAAAAGTTGCGCTCCTAATTTGAATAAACGGTTACTATATCTCTAACAACTTAATCGACTGTTAAAATAAATAACAAATATTGTTTTGGAAACTTGAAATCTAGATGATAGCTAGTATTCTTTGACTACTATTTTCCCTATGAATATCAATCCAAAATTGAACCAATTTACTACTACTACTCATCATATCAGATGAATATACTTATACCTTATCATCAATATACTACTAAAGTTTATAATTGTAGAAGGTTAAAGCTGTTTTACAGGGCAAGTTTTGGCGGTATGTTGCTTTTTCACCAAGTGAAGCTTAAGTTTATGGGTTCATATCCAGACCGAGAAGAACAAATGACACGTTTTGTGAAGCATGATCACAAGAAATTATAAGAACATAAAACAAATAATCATACCAGATGAAGATCGATTTGCATTCAAATTAAGGTTCGAGTTCATCACTTTAATTAATTTCCAAGCTAATTTCATCAAATGTAGAGAAAGTTTGGCTACTTACCTTGAATTTCTAAGCTTGAGGTTGTAAAGATTAAGCTTTGATGGATCAAACAGAGCTTCGATCTCGATCCCCTTCTTTCTTTCTTGATGACCAACTGAATAAAGACTAGATCTGGTAGTATTAAGTCTTAATTGGTTGTAGATGGTTGACCACATAGTTTATTAATTAATTTCTTGTAGCGTGGTCACTAATAGTTTAATGAAACACTTATGTTAAACCCGGTGAATGATCCAGCGTCGATATTTTAGTAGCTAAATTTTTGATATGCATATTTTTATAAATCGATGCGATATTACTTGTATTTTCATATGATCGCGATATATCAAACGTTAAATTCAATACGTTATATTTTAAAACCTAATTCAATAAGTAATATGCAAGAGATTAAATTCATAACTACGACACATTAAGAACTAAAGGAAATACATAAGAGATTAAATTCGATCAATACACAAAAGATGATTGAAATAAATAATAAATGAGAGGGGATCCTGTGTGTATCCGTAGATACCGTTTATCTCACATGCAATGATACAGATCTCAAGGGCAAATAAAAAATGAGAGGGGATCCTGTGTGTATCCGTAGATACCGCCTATCTTACATGCAATGATACAGATCTCAAGGGCAAATAAAAAATGAGAGGGGATCCTGTGTGTATCCGTAGATACCGTGTATCTCACATGCAATGATACAGATCTCAAGGGCAAATAAACATGATTGAACTCTACAACGGTCATCTCCAAAAGAAAGAAGCATTGTCTATTTGGTGCTAATTAAACGATTCCAGCGACTAGTTTGACATTGAAAAGAACTTCATATGACAAATGAATGCTTCATTCATCACACATCCATTATTAATTAATGTGATAAGTTCCCCTTTTCATTTGGCAATTACACTAATGCAAAGAGGCATAAAAAGGAAACCAAGAACACAGACAGACTGAGTTCCAACTTCCAAGCAACTATGTCAATGTGAATACTAATCAGAACAAAGGAAAACCAACAACATAGAAGCCAAATGCATAAACAAGGAAATTAACAAAAAAACTTAACATCAATCTCCCTTCTCTCTGGAGAAGGATCAGTTGCAGCAAGCCTGGAGAGCATACCACCTTAACTTTAAGAAGTTTTCGGACAAACACATCCTTTGTACCCCAGAAAAGAAATCACAGAGCCAACCGGCAGCTACCACAAATGGGAGATTTTGGATTGATAACCACATAAGAAGTTAACAAATTCAAGAAACATACTTGATACATTCAAAATTTCCATAATGATAAAAGAAGCCAAACACAAGAAAACAGAACAGTGTTTCAATCTACCAAATAGTCTATAGAGTAATCTCAAGAGTTCAGATACTATATAGATCATGTTACTTAGAGTGGAGTCTACAAAAACAAAGGCTAAAGGACACCTAAGATTGCAGCATTAATGCAAGAAAATCCATTTATTTATTGGGGGATGTGATCAGGAAATTAGGAGGCTACTACCAAGCAAAGAAAAAATCAAAACCATTTCTCTATTGTGTACTAAAATAATTCAGAAACTAGAAAAGAATTTCATGTGACAGATGCAAGGAAGAAACAAATGCAAAGAATTTACCTCACCGGGAGGGCGGGAACAATGTCGAAGCCAGAATCATACTGCTGATAATGACTTTAATTAGAAGTGATAACAACTTTGATCTCCTTTGTTTCTTTTCCTATTGTTTCAGCTGAATCTTCCAGAGATTTTCCACACCATTGAACTTCGACCATTTCCAAAGTATTAATATATGCAAAATCCACTGGAATTTCTTGCAAATCTATGCAATTCCGCAGTACTAGTCGTTTAAGGTTGGGAAGGTGATCATAGGAAGCACTCCATTCAGCTATGCTCACATTTTCCAACTTCAAGAACTCTAGTGTTTGAAACTCCTCTTCGTTCATTTCCCACTTTGGCCCCTCAAATGCTCCAGAGAGCAATTTGAGAACTATGAGGTTCGGAAGCCCTCCAATCTTGGAAAGATGGTTCCATGCTAGCAGAAAATTTGACAGAGTCAACTTCTTGAGACTCAATGGGAGAAGGTATTCCCCTGCATTAATAGCTCCACCATAGAAAACTATCTTGAGGGATTCCAACCGAGTTAGAAACTCCAGCACTAGGAAACGATTGCAACTCTTGGAAGAATCCCATGACTTCAAGAATATGCATCCCATTTTGAGGAGATTAGGCAACTTCTTAAGTATCTTGTTTCCATAGTCTACACAAGAAAGCGATGGGCTGGAAAAGCTGACCAAATTATCCAAACAGAAAGCACTTTCATCCTGGTCATTGTCATCTTGCAAGTTGAAAGATACATGTTCATTCACATGGAGATGCCTTAAACTTTCCATGCTCCATATAGTATATGGTAAGATGACTGTACCTCGAAATCCCCTAACTATCAAATTTTGTAGTTTTCACAGTTTGGCTATTGATGGAGGTATAGACCGCACATAACCACTGACAGCCAAATATCTCAAATGAACCATTAGTCCAATTTCATCAGGAAAACTGACTCCCATGTTGATGGATTCCACCTCTAGGACCCTAAGTAATTTGAAGTTGTTACAAATGAACGATATCTCATAAGGGCATCTGGGCTCTTTATCCACAGAAGCAAAGAATATCAAGGATCGAGTTTTGGGGCCTGAAGGTTTTGAGTCAATAAAATGATCTCTTCTCAAATAGATGCTCAACCTGTAGTTCTCAAATGCTATAGGATCTAATATCTATTCGTTGTGACACTCCAAATCAAACTCTGATGAAGAAAAAGAGGCATATGGTTCATCAGACATGGTTACTAGACGAAAGAAGTTTTCATCTTTGGCTTTTGCATGACACAAATCACGCAAAAGATCATGAAGCCGGCCGGCAAGCTTTCACCTTTCCATTTGATTTCTTGTGCAAATAATCACCAAGCTTCTGTTAATCAGCTCCATTAAGTAATCTTGTGCAACATTTTCCAAGCTCTTAGACTCACTTTCCTGTATAAATCCTTCAGCCATCCAAAACTTTGTCAACTTGCTCACGGGAATGTTCTTGTCCTCTAGAAAGACTCCCAAATAAAGAAAGCATGGTTTTAGATGCTCTGGCAAGTGCTTGTAGCTCAGTTCCAAGATTTCCATGCACCTATTTTATGGATCTAGATCATTGATTAATGCAGATCTTAAGCTTTTTGAGATTTTCCCCCACCAAACCCTTTTATATTTTGATTTTTGGAGCAGACCAGATATTGCAACAACTGCAAGAGGTAATCCTTGACAATGTTCAGCAATTTGCTTTCCAACAAGCAACAGATTCCCAGGACAACTGTCGCCTTTGAATATCTTCTTTTGTAATAACCTCCAATTCTCCTCATGCGATAATAAGCGAAGGAAATAAGGGTCATTGCCAGGCTTAATCTTCGAAAGCCCATCTCTGAGACGACTGGTTATGCAAATTTTACTCCATTGTTGTCATTGGGAAAAGATATTTCCAAGTAATTCCAGGCTGCCATGTCCCATACATCATCCAAAATAATGAGATACCTGTTTCCCAGCAAGCAGCGACGCAATTTGGATTGAAGATCTTCGTCAGTCATCTGATGCATCTCGTCAGTAATCTCATGAATGTCACTTAAAATATCAAGCAACAATTCTCTTTTCGAGTATACTCGGGAAACAGTACACCATGCACGAAGATGGAAGTGACTGGCAATATTTTGATTGTTGTACACTTTCCTAGCCAAAGTTGTCTTGCCAATACCTGGCATGCCGAAAATAGAAACTACATATCGCTGTGAAGATCCTCTAACAAGTTGGTTGATTATAGTTGCTTCTTCATCAACAAGATCCACCATCATTTCATTGATTGCTGATGTGGCATCCTTTGATATTAGCTCACCTGAAATCCTGGGGGGATTTTCCAATTGAACAGCATAGGATATCTCAGGAATTGTTTGCACTTGTTGATTAATCACTCTAATTTCCTCCAGCAGATTGTATAACCAAAAGGAATACCTGGAATAATGACTATCAATCACAAGTGATTGAACAACATATTCCAATTTATGGGTTGTATCTCCGATGTGGTCACCAAGATCATTCAAGTGTCCCTTCTCAACTTCAGGATCTGAAATTTTCATGAGGAAAGATTTCAATGGCTTTAGATAGAGTTGCACCTCTTCAAGTTGATGCTTCACAGGTTCAATCGACGCAGGATCATATTTCAGGACCTCCCTTATGTTTTTGTACAGAAAATCAATGAATCCCACCCTGCAAGTCTTGGGGGAATTAGAGAATAGAAATGGAGGACTAATCTTCCTGATTTCTGCTCTGATATGTTTCACATTATCTAACAGCTGACCTAATGAAAGGAATATTTCTTCATCATTGCTGGGGATGACTGAGCAAACTGTTATCCTTCTTGCAACAACTTCAATCTGTGGGATGATTATTTCTTCCTCCGGCGAGTTCCACATCCGCTGACTAGTCACCAGTTGCTTAAAATCCCTAAGTTCTTCTAGAAGGGATTTAATTTGATCTTTTACCGACAATATCAAACTGTCACTTTGCTTCAACAAATCTGCTAGAAATGTCTCTGACTTGAAAATACGATCTTATAAAACAGCTGGTAAAGTGAGTGCTTTACCAAGAAATTAGTGATTTTCTTGGAATAAAGTGACCTTTGAAGAGATTCTAACTCATCATTCAATTCTTTAGCAAGTACCAAATAGTGCCTCCCCCCATATTCTGTGTTATTTTCCTCGAACAGAGCTTCGACAAATCCTCGAAGGTTCATCATAATTCAGCCAGCTGCCACAAACAGGTCACCAATGAAACAAATTGACGAAGTGCCAGTATTCAGTTTCTCCTTGATGAAATGTTCCATATGTAGAATCAGAACTTCAGTACGTAACTCGGAGCAACGATTGCAATGATCAGTTTCAATTTCTTCCCGGCGCACACCACGATGAAGAAAGGCTACCTTTCTAAGAACTACATTAATCTCTTCAAATAAACAAGAGGCGTCCTGCCCAGTAAATGATTATGTAGCGTACTCAGGAAATAAATGCTTGTGAGCTTCCACAGCTCCCGTAGAAAAGGTTCTTCACGGTGTAAAGGGAGAAGATAATTGAAAAAGAAACCACATTAGAAGCATTATGAACTTGGAAACTCACAAACAAGTTGAAGAACTCTGTATTTGAGGGATCAATCTGATGCAGCAAATCCAAGAGTTGAGCAGCCTTAACCTTTGCGAATTCGGGGTCATTTCTGTTGACCCATAAATCGAACACCTGATGTGCAATCTTCACAATCGAAAATGCAAGATGCGTTAAAAATGCCACATTATCTTTAATAAGACGAAGATGATCAAAACTCCTAACACGATCTTGTATGCAGTGAAAATAGTGTTGGATCAATCTTATCTCATCGTAGGAGGCAGAGACTTGTTCGTCGACAGCAACATCCCTGATTAACTGCATATTCATTTTTGTGCTCTCCACAAAATCTAACCAAACGGAATCGTAAGGAGATTTAAGTACCTTAACCGTTCTAACATTTGACAAGCACTCAAGAATTTCTCCAATTTCTCTCGGATTCAAATGCCCATCAGTTCTTCTTCGCCAATTACAGAGTAAGCTGAGAAATTCACGAGGCCTCCTGAAGTACTTCTTTCCATAACCACAGTGTTTAACATCATTTCCAATTGATTGATTAGAATCCATCCAAGATCTTGCGAAGTTTAAAAATCCTGCGAAATTATATGGATCGCTGCACTCCCGAATGGATTTCACAAACATGGTCAAGAAACACCAATCGTCGCGAAGCTGGGTTATTCTGCGAGTAACAGAAGCACACAATTCGTAGTCCAATTTGTATTCAAATAACTGATAAGCTGCTCGTTCCAGAAGGCTCGCAGAGTGTTGCTCGACATGCTTCTTCTTCGCTTCATACTGGTCAAGGTAACTGTCCCATTCAATCTTCAACTTCTGCAAGGAAATCACTGTATTTTTCATCTGGGTAGATTTCGATAGAGCCTTCCATCTCAATATGATCTCGGATTTCTGTAGAAAAAACGCAAATCACATGTTCAAGATTCTTTGGGACAAGGATCAAGTAAAGTTGAGCAAAGGAAAAATTGTTCGACTCGACGTGCGAATCGCACAGGTTCCAGAAGCCTGCTGAATGCAAGCAGCGCTGTTGTTCAGTGTGTGCGATTCGCATGTCAGTGTGACCTCCAGTAGGCAACTTCTGAAAATCTGAAAGAAAGAAGCGTGGGATTCACTCGTCACGTCGCACGAACTACAAAAAAAGCTAAAAAATACATCTTTTGGTTGAAATGTTGCATCCGAACAAATGAATGGATAGTTGTATCCATTCATAGGCTGATAATACCCAAATTTGCGACCTTTCTGCTCTACAAATAGGGGGTGAATGACCAGAAATCAAATCAAAATTTTCCATTATCTTTCTTGTCTAAACAATCAAATAATTGCCTACTTTCTTGTTCACAAAAAATCTATTGTATTTTGGAAGTGATCTTGCCATAGTGGGGCATTAAACACTGAAAGTGATTATATACGCCTTAGATTTCTTATTGTTTACTTAGTGAAATTCCTATAGGATTTCTTCTTACTTTATGTTCTTATTTTTTCTTAAATCTCGAATATATATTCTTCAAATCACAGTTTTTAGTGAACACTTTGGATTATACCAATCTTGCCAGAGGCGAAAAATGGAATAAGAATGAAGCCATATACCGTAAAATAGTAATAAATATTTATCAATTTTCTATTATCAAGTTTAGTTTTACAGAAGGAAAAATGGCAGTTTGGTCCTTTTGTTTGGACCTGTTGCAAAAAAAAAAAAAAAAAAAATCGCTTACGTTAGCATGTTGTTGCTTTTTTGGTCCATATAAACTGTTATGTCTAGTTTTAAACAGTCAAATGGGAGGTCAACGGTTTCTGGAGACATTTTGAAATAAAAAAATAATTGGGACTTTCTCGTAATTTCCATTTTCTTCAATAGCTTGTGTAATAATTTTTACCCATACCAAATTGCATATCAATTGGCTTGCTTTTAGCAATTTCGGTCAATCTATGTGATTTATCTAAATAGACAAAAATTATTACACGAACCATTGAACAATATGAAAATCATGAGAAAGTCCCAATTTTATTTTATTTTTTCATTTCAAAAAATCCTAAGAAGCTGTTAACCTCTTTTTTGACAGGTTAAAACTGGCCATAACATGTTAAATGGACTAAAAACCGTAACAACATGTAAACGTAAGACGATTTTTGCAACAATAAAAGTTAAGTGACCAAAAGTTCAATCTCTACTTATTCATGAGATTCAGTTGCGTAAATAATTAATTAATTTATTCTCGTATTTATATCTGTGGGGAATTTCATTTTCATCAATCCTCTTGCATTTTTGTCCCATTTAAAGAGTCCATTTTGAATTTTTTTACATTACATACCCTTACTAATATTATAATGTATGGTTCACAATTAACCCTTAACTCTAAAGTAAGGATATAAGTGAAAAATATGGTGGTAAATTACTTATTTTAGGTGTTGTACCTCACAACCCATAATAAGTTGTACACATTTCAAAGTAAATTTTTTGAGTGAGACGGAGGGAGTATTTTCTTGTTCAAGGACGGGACCAGAGAATATAACCAATGAACATTAAAGATCAAGAATTTTGAATCAGTTTCGTTAGAAGAGTTAGTAATGCATAGAAAAGGGACGTCGCGTCGCCCACAAAATACAAAAATATTGATCTCTTCTGTTTGAATTGATGTGCCTGAGTTATTCAAAATTAGCTGTGCTCTATTTTATCATTTTTAATGGTGATATATTAAAACTGGAAAAAAAACGACAAATAAAGAAATAGACAGAAAAACTCAGTAACATATATGAGTTAGATCGTTTTGGAGGAATTTGTGTAGGTGGAGATAGCAAAAGACACCGAGCGCCCACTCCGGCTAAATTTGGGGTTACATGTCCAAATACTCTGGGCTATTCTTTTGAAAACGTGTTTCTGAAAAATAGTTTTATAATGTCAAAAGTGTATTGAAAATATAAAAATGTATATTTAAATAGTAAAAAGTTGTATTGAAAATAATGAAAGATGATTATAAGATATTACATTTACAGTTGAAATCAAAACTAACCAAAACCAAAATGAAAAATGGCGCACTACTTCTGACTTTTTTCCCTCGATTTCTACTGGACGATTTCCAATTTCATTAATATATTCTTGCCTTCCCCCCCAACCCAAAAAAAATGATTGATCCTCTAATTGTTATTGTCTGAGTGATTAATTAAGATGATTTCAATAAACAACTAATACTAACAGGTTATGTTTCTTAACAATACAAGTGTTTTACTCTACCAAATTTTCAACAGACAAAAAATCTCAAGGGTAACATGCCTACATGGTTTTAAAGCCTTCAAAGAATCAAATGAAAAACCATACAAGTTGAGTAAGAAGATTTCAGTTAACAACATTACACGCTTTCAAGAAAGGAAACCAACAACACAATTAACAAAATCACACTTTCAACGCCTTATCAAAACAAAGGGCATAAAACTCATTGGCCCTTTCTGCAAAAGGAAAACCAGCAACAAAACTGCCCAGTGCAGTATAAGAGATTGCATTTGCGGAGTTTGGGGAAGAGTCGGGCCATTATATCGAAAAGGAAGTGAAGAAGAGTGCAGAAAATTTTGCATGGTGCAGAGTTTGGGGATCAGGAGTAAGTCCAGCCATTAAATGAAAATGGAACTCAACAAATACCTTAAACTTGAATCCCAGGCCTCTATATACATAGTGAAGCAAGCTTGAAGAACAGGCCGCGTCTGTAAGAAATTTCAGAACACCACGTCAGTCTATCTTTGTACACCGATGAACAACCACGGAGCCCACCAGCAGCAACTACAAATGGGAGATTTCGGCTTGAAATTAGACATAGAGAACCTAACACATTCAAGAAATGATACTCAATTGCTCATATTTCCATAATATTACAAGAGATAATGAGAATAATAACAGCTTCTGCTCCTCAACAATTCTAGTGTTTTAATTTTCCAAATATTCTACAGAAAAATTTCAATGCAAGAAGCAACAAAAGGAATTATCTACTCGAAAACAAGAAAAAGAAAGAAACATTCTCTATTCGTTGCTAATTAAACTATTCCAGCAACTAGTATGACATTGAAAACAACTTGATGTGACAAATACAAGGTAGAAACGAATAATCACTCTTCCTCAAAAGGAATGAAGTAAATTTACTTACTGGGAGTGAGAATGTGGAAGCCAAAGTCATCTGGACAGTTATTTCAGTTATAGGTAATCATGACTTTGATCTCTTTTGTTTCATTCCCAATTCTTTCAGCTGACTCTTCAACAGATATTCCGCACCATTGAACTTCGATCATTTCCAAAGTACTAATATATGCAAAATCCTCTGGAATTTCTGCCAAATCCTTGCAATTTCTCAATACTAGTCGTTTCAGGTTGGGAAGGTGATCATAAGAGGCATTCCATTCAGAAATGTTTAGAGAGTCCAGCTTCAAGAACTCGAGTTTCTTAAATTCCTCCTCGTTCATTTCCCATTTTGGCCCCTCAAATGCTCCAGAGAGTAATTTCAGAACTCTAAGGTTTGGCAGCCCTCCAATCCTGGAAATATGATTCCATGGCAGCAGAAATTTTGACAGAGTCAGCTTCTTGAGACTTAATGGGAGAATGAATTCCCCAGAATTGATAGCTCCACCATAGTAAATTATCTTGAGGGACTCCAGCCGAGTTAGAAAATCCAGCACTGGGAACTGATTGCAAGTCTTTGAAGAATCCCGTGACTTCAAAACTATGCATCTCATTTTGAGCAGATTAGGAAACCTCCTTAGTATGTCAATTCTGCTGTCTAGACAAGAAAGTGATGGGGTGGAAAAGCTGACCACATTATCCAACTGAAAAAAACTTCCAACATGTTCATCCTCATCTTTCAAGTTGAAAGAGACATGTTCATTCACATGAAGATGCCTTAAATTCACCATGCTCCATATGGTATTCGGTAAGATGACTGTACCCCGAAATCCCTTCACCACCAAAGTCTGTAGTTTCCACAATTTGGCTATTGAAGGAGGTATGGACCTCACATAACCACTAACAGCCAAATATCTCAAATGAACCATTGCTCCAATTTCTACCGGAAAACTAACTCCCATGTTGATGCATTCCAAGTCCAAGACCCTAAGTAATTTGAAGCTGTTACAAATGAACAATATCTCATAAGGACATCTGGGCTCTTTATCTACAGAGGCAAAGAATATCAAGGATCGAGTTTTTGGTCCAGAAGGTCTCGAGTCAATAAAATGGTTTCTTCTCAAACAGATGCTCAATCGGTAGTTCTCAAATATTACAGGATCTAATTTATCTTCATTGTCAAACTCCAAATCATACTCTGAGTCAGGAAAAGAGGCATATGGTTCAACATACCTGGTTACTATATGCAAGAAGTTTTCATCTTTGGCTTTCGAGTGACATAAATCACGCAAAAGATCATGAAGCCGACATGCTTTCACCTTTCCATTGGATCTTGTTTTGGAAATAATCACCAGGCTTCTATTTATCAGCTCCATCAAGTAATCCTCTGCAACATCTTCAAAGCTCTCTGACTCAGTTTCTTGTATGAATCCTTCAGCCATCCAAAATTTAGTCAACTTGTTCACTGGAATATCTTTGTCCTCTACAAAAGCTCCCATATAAAGAAAGCATGGTCTTAGATGCTCTGGTAAGTGCTTGTAGCTTAGTTCCAAGATTTCCATGCACCTATTTTCTGGATCAAGATTATTGATTACCTCTGAGCTTAAGCTTCTTGAGATTTTTTCCCAGCAATCCCTTTTCTGTTTCGATTTTTGGAGGATACCAGATATTGCAACAACTGCGAGAGGTAATCCTTGACAATGTTGAGCAATTTTCTTTCCAATAAGCAACAGTTCTCCAGGACAACTTACACCTTTGAATATCTTCTTTTCCAATAACTTCCAACTTTCCACATGCGAGAATAAACGAATAAGATGCGGCTCACTATCAGGCTTAATCTTCGAGTGCACATCTCGGAGACGGCTAGTTATCAAAATTCTACTCCTATTTCTGTCATCCGGAAAAGAAATTTTCAACTCATTCCAGGCTTGAATATCCCATATGTCATCCAAAATGATGAGATACCTGTTTCCCAGCAAGGAGCGACGCAATTTGGATTGAAGATCGTCGTCAGTCATCTGATGGATCTCGTCAGTAATCCCATTAACGCCACTCAAAATCTCAAGCAGCAATTCCCTTTTTGAGTATACTTGTGAAACAGTACACCATGCACGACGAGGGAAGTGATGCATGATATTTTGATTGTTGTACACTTTTCTAGCCAGAGTTGTCTTGCCAATACCTGGCATGCCAACAATAGAAACTACATCTCGCTGTTAAGATCCCCTCGTGAGTTGATTAATTATAGCTTCTTCTTCATCAACAAGATCCACCATCATTTCAGTGACTGCTGATGTTATGTCCTTTGGTATTATCTCACCTGAAGCACTGCGGGGATGATCGAGTTTAACTGCTGAGGCTATCGCAGGAATTGTTGACACCTGTTGATTAAGAACTCTGATTTCCTCTAACAGATTGTGCAACCAGATAGAATACTTGGAATTGCTATCAACCTCAATTGATTCAACAACATTTTCCAATTTATGTGTTGCATCTCCGATGCGATTACCTAGATTATTCAATTCTCCCTTGTCAACTTGAGAAGCTGAAACTTTCAGGAGGAAAGAACTCAATGACGTGAGCTGGACTTGAACCTCCTGAAGTTGTTGCTTCACCGGTGCAATGTCGACTTGATCATACTTGAGGAGCTCCCTTATATTTCTGTAGAGAAAATCAATGATTCCCGCCTTGCAAGTCTTGGGGAAATTAGAAAATGGGGCGGGACTCATCTCTCTGATTTTTACCCTGATATGTTTCATTGTATCCAATTGCTGAGATAATAAAAGGAATATTTCCTTATCATCATTGTAGGGTTGGATTGAGTAAGAGATGAGTATTATCCTTCTTACAGCTTCTTCCATCTGTGTAAAGACGATTTCTTCCTCCGGTGTGGTCGACATCAGCTGACTAGTGAGTAGTCGCTTAAAATCTGAAAGTTCCTCTTGAAGGGATTCAAGTTGATCTTTTATACAACTACAAGCTCTCAAACAGTCATCACTCTGGCTCTTCTTGAGCAATTCTGCTAGAAATGTCTCTGACTTGAAAAATACGATCTTATAGAGCAATTGATGAAGTGAGTGTTTTATTAGCAAGAAGGAATTAGTGGTTTTCTTTTTTTCAAATGACTCTTGAAGAAATTCTAACTCACCATTCAACTCTTGATCAGCAAGAATCAAACACTCCCCGACATATTCTGCGTCGCTCGCCCGGGGGATATCGCTTATAAATCCTCTGAGTTTATCCACAATTTTGTTAACTGTCAAAGACTGATCATCGATGGAAGACGTTGACCAAGTGCCAGTAATGATCAATTGCTCCTTGATAAAAAGTTCCATCCTTAGAAGGTGAACATTGGCAAATAACCCAAATCCAGTATTGTGATGATACAATTCATTCTGTTGGTCAACACCACTATAGAGAAAGGCAACATTTCTTAGCAGTGCTGCAGCCTCATCAAATAAAAAAGAGACATCCTCGGGAAAAGAGTGATAGTATACTTCTAGTGCAAAAGTGGTAACCTGGGGCTCAAATCCAAGGTAGGGAAGAGAAACAAATGGCATTGCTTCACCACGATATGTGGTGAGATAGTCTGAAAAGCCATTTGGTGCATAGAGACAAAATTGGAAGCTGAGAAACAATTTCATGAAATCTATATTGGTAGTGGGATCAATCTGACGGTGCAAATCTGCAAGTTCAGTAGCCTTAACTCGTGCAATTTCAATGTCATTTCTGTGGATCCAGATATCGAGCGACACAAGTGCAGTCTTCACAACTACAGAGGTAACATGTGTTGAAAAAGTAGTAGGATATTTGACGTGTCCCTTAAATATTTGTCTTCCATTTCGTTGGATCTCTTCAAGCTTCCCTTGATAGATATTGATATTTTCTATCTCATCTTTAAGAACACGGACTTGTTCCTTAAAACCACCACCGATCGACGACAGATTGTGTATTACAATGCCCACAAATTTAATCCAATCAGGATCATGTAAGCCATGAGGGACATGAGTAGTTGAGTTGGAAAACTGCTCCAGAGCCTTTCCTACTTCTGCCTTGAAAAACTCATCGATCATTCTTCGGCAGTCATCTAGTAAGTTGGGTAAATTGCCAGGCCTCCTAAACTGCTTCTCTCTGTCGACATAACAGTCTTTGATAACCCGGACGATTTTCTTACTCATCGATTGAACTTTTGAGTGGGTGACTCTGGAACTGGAATCTGCAATATTGATATTCCAATTTGCGATGGTTCGCAAGGTTTCCAAGAAGGAGCAGTCATCGTAGAGTTGATCTATGCTGCGAAGCACAGAATTGGACAATTCACGGTCCAATTTCGGCTCAAATTGCCGGTGCACTGCTCGTTTCAGTACGCCCAATGACTGCTGCTCCATAAGGTAATCTCTCCAGCTTAATTTCAACCTATCTACGGACTCAATAGCTGTAAATCCTGTATTCTGCTCGAGCATGGCCTGTAATCTGCTCGAGCATGATGATGTTTGTAATGTTTCTGTTGAAGGAAAGTAATTTGATTCTTAAATATTAAATTTTTTTGTTTGGAATTGATTTTAATTGGTGATACAGGAAAAATAAATGTTATTTTTCTAGAAAATGGTGAAATTTTCAGAAATGCATGAAACACTTAAAATCAATCAAGTTAAAAATACGCACACACTTGCGCCTCTCCCTGTTTGTTTTTTTTTAAGATCTGTAGAAAAGAAAAGTAAAGTAAAGAAAACAAAAACAAAGTCGTTTAACTGAAGATTAAAAACAGCAGGTAGTTACAGAATGAAAATAAATATGAAAAATTTAAAGAGAAACAAAAGTACTTATTAATTAAAATATAGAAAAAAATTATAATTTATCAAATATATATATAGTCAAATTAAGAGGCATTTTCGCATGGTTTGAGAGAGTAGAAGTGGAGTAAGACTCACCCTATTTCGCTACTATCGTCCGTCGCGTCTTCAGAATTCCCTGCGTTGTGCTTACTGCCATCTGACGGATTTCGCAACTCATAGAGACTCAGTTCGGAATTCTGCATATTTACCGAGAAGGAGAGAAGCAAACTCTTGACTAACGAAGCTAGCAACAACAAGCAGACTTTTTTGTGCCGAGTCCTGGATCTTCCTCTCAATAACAAGGGATTGGTCAGTCTAAATAGTCATTTTGTTACAAACAATTAGGGCTGAACAAAATATCTGCGGTTTAGAGCAAACCGCGGAACCAATCCAAATCTGATCCGAATTTTGGATCCGAAACCGATCCAATTTTTATCTGCAATTTAAAAAGGAGGAGGATGAGTTGGATGAATTCGAAATGAAACGATTTAGTTCAGAAATGACAAGAAGGAAAGCCATTGAAGATAACATAAGCTATTGTTTTTCTTCAACAACATCATAAACTCAGCTCAAGTAGCTATTCGATAGTTCATAATCATTAGCATAACATAGTAAAAACTAAGACCAATAAGTAAAGAAAAAATGACAAGAGATGAGATGGGGAAAGCAAAGATTCAAACTTTAAATCCATATAGAACTGAAGAGGAATAGGGGGAGATCAGATCAAACAAAATTTAGAAAGAAGAGAAGTTAAAGAACTACGAAATGGGATATTACCGAATAAAGAAAGAGTTGACTTGTTGAAGATTCACTCAGCAGTTGCGGTTGAAGATTCACTTAGAAAGAGCTCTTAGTTTGTGGTTGAAGATTCACTCAGAAAGAGCTCTTAGTTTGTGGTTGAAGATTCAGAAACTCTTCCAAGGAAGAAAAGGGGTTGAATTTTTGTGTACGTTAAAAACAGGAGACGCGAATGGGAATGGCAGCCAGTAGCAATAGCAGCAGGAGGAACAGGAACTAAAGGCAAAATTTTAAAGAGTAAAAATTAATTTGCAGCCATGTAAGTTGAGATAATTTGCAGCGGAGAAGGTTTGGAGAATGAGAAGAGGGAGAAAGAAGGGAAAAAATAATAAAAATGGGAACTTTTGGGTAGGTCTTGGAAGAAGAACACAACGAAGAACAGCAGTAATCTACAAAACAAAAATGGGAAGACAGCGGAAGCAGGAAAAGAGAAAAAAAAAAAAAAACGACGAAGAAGAGGATGAACAGTACTTTTTTTATAATAAAAAATTCCTGCTTAACTTAATTGCATTTTAGTCTCTACTGTTAGTTATTTTTCTTTTTAGTCCCTGCTGTTAGTTTTCCATCCACTTTATGATTTTAGGCAAACCAGTTGGGGCGGGGGGGAGGAGGGTCGGTCTTCACAGGTTTGTAAACCACGGGAGCTTATTTATTAGTTTCCAAAACCACGGGGAGTTCTTTACACTTAACCCTAATTATAATCATTTTACCGATATTTGTTCCAAATATGCACAATATTTAACATTTATAACTAAATTTAAATGATTATTAGTAAGCTATTTTCCAATTTTAGTATATTGATTCTAATACTCGATTCTACGATTCTGATTCTAATTCTAAAACGAGTTCAACTACTAATACAAGTTTAACAATCTCTTTGTACGAATGTTTACCACTTAGTGAAGAAAAATACCTTTGACCAATGTGCAGTAGCCATTATCAAAAGATTGGATTGCCAACAAGTGGAATACAAGCTGTACAGACAGATCATGCTATCTCTATAACCTTTAGCTAATTAAGGTCTAGAAGTAGATTTTTTTTATTTGAGTTCATACCCGGCTTGGTATAGAGAAAAGTTATTCCTGATTCTTTTGATATTATAGTGTACACATCCCTAATGGAATGGCTTAGCTTTGCTTCTTCCTCTTTCTCTAGTTCTGGATTTATAAATCACTATCAGATAGAGTTCAGATTTCTGTCAAGAAGAATCATTCAATACCCGAAACAGCTTTGAAAGACTTTTAATAAAGGATAGCCAAGCACCCTAAACAATTAATTGACTGTTCCGGAAAAAAAAAATCCAATGATTTTAAAACTTAAAAAAAAAAAAAAACTCCTAGGAAATAGTGAAAAGAACGGGAAAAAAATTCAAATAATAAAACAAGGGGCATGTTAATTGCAGGACCCGTTTTACTAAACATATGACACTTTTTAAAATTTTAAGTGGCGAAAAGACAAATATACCCTTGATAGTTTCTAACTTCATAAAAAAAATTTACCCCACTTCTTTAACTCTAGGAAAATCGCTGATTGGCTCTCATTAGCTTGTTTATTTTAGAGTCTTTATTGGCAGTGTTCACTGTGGTTTGGAGTGTTTCTGTTTGTTAAACACAAGTTTTAGGAAGCAAGGTAGAAAGATAGAAGAGTTGCAAAAAGAGCAGAATTAAGGGCCCATTTGCCTAAACGAGCGCCATTGAACCGTAGACGAGCTGCACAGGGGCCGAGATTAAGAAGAAGCTCCGGAGATCAGTGCTTTGCTAGGTTGTTGGAAAATTTGTGGTTGAAATATATTTTCAGTGGGCAATGTGAATTAATTAATTAAAAGGCTAATGTTTACTTGCGGGCCCAAAGGAGTTAAATGAAGAAGAAGCCCAAATTGCAAGTCCAAACCAAGCCAAAGTCCAAGATCACAAGTGAATCAAAATTAATTGAATGTTGCACGTGAATGGATGGAGAAGAAATCAATTTAGCAGATTGAATCAAAGTCAAACTACAAGGCCAAAGTGTGTAGAGATTTAGGGCTGCGCCCTTTTTGCTTTCCTAGCCGTCTTTGGCTTAGTTTTAGTTCTTATCTAATTAGGTTTTCTAGAAGATTCAGTATGAGAGTTTTTTGCTATAAATAGGTAGCTCATTGTATCATTAAGCGATATATCTCGTTTTATGCTTTTTAGGAGGGAGCTTCGGCTCTCTACTTTTTCTCTGCTATAATAATTTAGTTTCTTAATGTTAAGTTTATTTATTTTCCTTAGTCTAGTTTTATTATTTTATTTTCGAGTTGAAGTTTGATCAAAATTGTTATTACAATTGTGAGATATAAAAGTATTTTTCAAGGTAGTATGAATGCATGAATTCCTAATTATCTGCTGTGTATAAATCTTATTTCTGATTTTATCTAAGTGTAGCTAACTTGGGTTTAGTCGGATACTGCCAATTAGTTCCCCCAATTAATCATTATTGGAAGGGGCTAATACGTGGCGAAGCTATCGTATCGGTAGTAAAGATAATGGGGTAATAATTCTTAAAATTAACCCGATAAGAATTGTTAGTGCCAGGTTTCCCTAATTCCTAAAGCTGTTAATATAGTTAATAATAAGGTGTCGTAGGGAGCCCACGGCCTGTTAGCTAGATTAATTAGAGAAGCAATTGTGTCGTAGGGAGCCCACGGTAATTGCCGATACAATAAGGGGAAGTTGGATTGTGTTTGTAGATTGCTTATTAACCGGAACTTCATAGACTATTGACACGTCTACTGACGGGTTAGTTTGAATCTCGGCAATCTTTAACTGGTCGATTTATGTCTGCATGCATACTTTGGATTGAAATTATTGTTTTGTAACATTGCATGCATGGGTTCCCTTCGGGCTAGTGAGAGGTCCTTTTGGGGCTTGTGATTCATCATATTTGAATGAATTACTTGAATTGGTTTGATAGTTCATTAGACTATTGACACATCTAATGGATAGATGTCATTGGGGTTCATCGTCCCTAGAATTAACTGATTTGTGTTTTGCATGACAATCTTTGAATCAATGAGCAATTGCATGAATTAATCGAGATCAATGCTTCAACTAGATGTTTTTATTAACGGGAGAAATAAAATTGCCAGTCCCTGTGGAGATGATCCTACTTATTACTATACTAGTTTTTAGTAGGTTTTTATAAATGTTTTTGGTAGCTGAAACGACATCTATCAATCGCCTAGAAAAGACGATTTTTCCAGGGAGAATCGCCTAGGGAGTAGGGACGGCCTTTTTAGAGCGAAGCGATTTTCCCGGTCGGAAAATCATTTTTCCCGCGAACGACCACTGAATTTACCCTAAAATTATCACTACGCAGCCGGAAAACGCGTCACAAACACTAATACATTCCTAAACACAGTACCCATAAGAATTTGCAACACCCAACACATTCAAATTTTCATTTCCTCTACCAAAAAAAAAAAAGAAAAAAAAATTCCTACTCACCGATTTGTTGAGCTAGACCAACGAAGAAGAGCGATGGAGGTGGAAATCGGAATCGCGAGATGGAGGAGAAATGGAATTGCAGTAAAATTGATTTCAATCAATTTTACTGCATAAGGTAGAAGAGAATGGAAGGGAAAAAATGTAAATTCATGTCTAAAATTTTTTAAAAGTGTCCTACGTTTAGTAAACGGTGTCCTTCAAGTAACAATTCCGTAAAAGATGAAGTAAAATTAACTTCATTAACATTTGAGTTCATGGAAAGTCAGAAAAGGAAGAAAAAAAAAATATTAAGTTCATATATTTTTGTATATTAAGGGTAAATATATCAATAAGTAATTTATATTGAAATTAACAATGTCATCTTATTTGCATAAAGGTAAATAATATTACTAATAATTAATTTTCTTCTTCTATATGGCTTGTTGCACTTTTAATAATCGTAATTTTTTAAAATCTTTTTCAAATTAAATGAAACATAAAAATAAAAATATCATAAAAGAAGGTTAAAATGAGTGATTGTATAATTGTATACATTGAGAATTATATATTTTCAACAACTGAAAATGAGCGAATCTTGTAATATTTTTAATGGATGTAGACTCTTTATCAAGTGTCAACAAATAGTGTAATTTTGAATATTTATGTCTTTTATTGTTTAATAGATGCGAGTTTACAATTTAGTTGTTAAATATGTTTTTTTAAAAGAGTTTTTTTTACCCTCACCTACTCAAATATATATATATATATATATAAATATCTATATATAAATGAGTTTAATATTTGTCAGGATCATCAATTTATATCAGGATTCATCAGACATCAAATCATAGGCTGTCACCTGATTTTGTATGAATTGATATATTCTAATTATTCATCAAACATCTAACCATAGGCTTTTAGCCTGTTTGACAAGGATGGAGATGGTTGGTTTTCTTGGCTTTTTTCTGGCTTGAGATTTTTCTGTAGTGAAATATATTCAAAAGGGACTGACTGATCTTTCTGGGGGTTTTCTTGAATCTAAATTTATGCAGGTTCCATCACCATTGAAGAATTGGCGACTGTGATTAGGTCTTTGGATCAAAACCCAAGTGAAGATGAACTTCATGACATGATTACAGAAACCTCGCTGCATTGGCGGAACCTCTGCTGCATTCTGAGCCACCATCCTCATTGCTGCATTCTGAGCCACCATCCGGTTGCTGCATACTGAGCGGCGTTCTGAGCCATCTTCCGGTCCAGCATTGTAGCTTTCTGATGCAACATTGGCGCATCTTTGGTGCAACTTGGGAGCACCATTGGCGCATCTTTGGTGCAACACTTGCGGAACCTCGATGCTGCTTCTGAGCATTGATGCATTCTGTGTGGCGTTCTGAGCCATCATCTGGTCCAGCATCACTGCCTTTTGTGCACCGTTGGTGTATCAATTGCGGAACCTCGCTGGATTGATTTTATTGTGACACAGTTTGTAATTTAGCTAGTGGCAAGCTAGGTTGCAAGCTGAATGCCAATCACGTAGTCTAAGTAGTGGCAACTTAGACCACGATTTGTAATATGGGGAATGCCCCATCTTTGTTGTATTATTGCTCTGTTACACTCCACGAGTGTAATTTGACACTTACCGGCTTTTAGCTGAGATATTTCGAGGAATAAAATCATTTACCTTTCCTCAAAAAAAAAAAAAAAAGAAGTTGATGCTGATGGAAATGGCACCATTGAATTTGCAGAGTTCTTGACAGTCATGGGCAAGAAATTCAAGGTTTCTGAAACTTTTCAAAGCTATAAATATTCATGCAAGATCAAGATCTTAGACATTTATTTGAATATTCTTGTGCTTTTGTATTAATGAATCAATTGAACAGGAGACTGATGCACAGGAGGAGCTTAAATAGGCTTTTAAGGTGTTTGACAAAGTATCATTAAACTGTTCAAATGTGCAAGTTTTAAGTTTTGTAGCCATTGCTACAAGTTTTATACTATCCCTTTTCACCGAAAGAGAAAGAAGAAAAGTTACATTTCTCCAATGGCCATTTAAAATCTTTGTTGCAAGAATCAAGACAAACAGGGGATGCATTCTGGTGGCTCTCACATGTTAATTGATCCGTCAATGCTTTTAAAAGCTTTAAACAAAGTTAATTAATTAACTATAATTTTTACAGTTGTTTAGTTTAACCTTGTTTATTAGGGCTTAGTGTCCAAATTATATGCTAAACAGCAAGATCTCTGTCTCATGCAATGAACTTTATCCAACTCCTCCACACCCCCCCCCCCCCCCCCCCCCCCAATGAACCCCTTTTTGACTCTTTTTATTATTATTTAAACTTGTAAGAGTATAATTTGGAGAGGTTAATCCTAATTATTGAGAGATGGCTTGTGTGCAGCTGAGGCATGTGATGATCAATCTAGGTGAGAAACTAACAGATGAAGAGGTGGAACAGATGATCAGAGAGCGGACTTGGATGGAGATGGTCAAGTCAACTATGATGAATTTGTCAAGATGATGATGACCATTGGATAATTATAATTATAATTATAGGATATAATTATAAATAGGACCACAGAATCAATTCATTATTTCCCCCTTTGTATTCCTATTTTTATATATTTTTTAGCAATTTTTAAATTTTAATTATCTTTAACCTAGTAGAAAATTTAGGATTTATTTAACCATTTGTTGTATTCTTTCATTTGTGGTTCAAATGAAATGCTTCATATCACACATTATTATTCAATGTGATCAGTTTCCCATTTTCACTTGGCAATTATTCTAATACAATCATACAATTTCAAGAAAAGGAAACCAAGAACACACAATTACAGCATGAGTTTCAAACAACAAGGTCAATGTGAATCCTTAACAAAACAAAGGAAATCAAACAACAAAGCAGCCAAGTCCAAGTGCAGAAGAAATGGAAATTAACAAAAACCTTAAACATCAATCTCCAGTTGCAGCAAGCCTGGAGAGCAGACCACCTTAACCTTAAGAAGATTTCTGACAAAACATGTCCTTTCTACCCTAGAAAAGCAATCACAGAGCCCACCAGCTGCAACCACAGATGGGAGATTTTGTCTTGATAACTACATAAGCAATTCAAGAAAGATACTTGTTACATTCAGAATTTCTGTAATAATCACAAAAGAGAAACACAAAAAACAGAAGTGTGTTTTAATCTTCCAAATAGTCTATAGAGCAATCTCAAGAGATCATGTTACTCGGAGTGGAGTCTACAAAAACAAAGGCACCAAAAATGCAGCATTAATGCAAGAAACTCCATTTAACCGTTGTCACTCATTCATACCAGATTTGAAATTCTGGTATTACTTATTGGGAAAGTTACCAGGAAATTAGGACGCTACTATGAAACAACAAAAACCATTCTCTATTGTCTGGTAAAATAATTCAGAAACTAGAAAACAACTTCATGTGACGGATGCAAGAGCAAGAAAAAAAATAAACTTGCGGAAAACAAATGCAAAGAATTTACCTACCAGAGTGCGGGGCCAACGTGGAATCCAGAGTCATACTGCTGGTGAGGATATTAATTATAAGTGATAACAACTTTGATCTCCTTTGTTTCTTTTCCTATCTTTTTAGCTGAATCTTCCAGAGATTTTCCACACCATTGCACTTCGACCATTTCCAAAGTATTAATATATGCAAAATCCTCTGGAATTTCTTGCAAATATTTGCAATTCCTCAGAACTAGCCGTTTAAGGCTGGGAAGATGATCATAGGAGGCATTCCATTCAGAAATGTTCACAGTATCCAACTTCAAGAACTCGAGATATTCAAACTCCCCTTTGTTCATTTCCCAATTTGTCCCCTCAAATTCTCCCCAGAGCAATTTCAGAACTACAAGGTTGGGAAGCCCTCCAATCGTGGAAATATGACTCCACGAGAGCTGAAAATTTGACAGAGTCAACTTCTTGAGACACAATGGGAGAAGGTATTCCCCTGCATTAATAGCTCCACCATAGAAAACAATCTTGAGGGACTCCAACCGAGTTAGAAAATCCAACACTGGGAACTGATTGCAACTCTTGGAAGAATCCTGTGACTTCAAGAATATGCATCCCATTTTGAGGAGATTAGGCAACCTCTTAAGTATCTTGTTTGTATAGTCTACACAAGAAAGTGATGGGCTGGAAAAGCTGACCAAATTATCCAAACGGAAAGAACTTTCATCCTGATCATTGTCAGCTTGCAAGTTGAAAGACACATGTTCGTTCACATGAAGATGCCTTAAACTTGCCATGCTCCATATAGAATATGGTAAGATGACTGTGCCCCGGAATCCCCTCACTATCAAAGTTTGTAGTTTCCACAGTTTGGCTATTGATGGAGGTATAGATTGCACATAACCACTGACAGCCAAATATCTCAAATGAACCATTAGTCCAATTTCGACAGGAAAACTGACTCCTGTGTTGATGGATTCCACATCTAGGACCCTAAGTAATTTGAAGTTGTTACAAATGAAAGATATATCATAAGGACACCTGGGCTCTTTATCAGGAGAGGCAAAGAATATCAAGGATCGAGTTCTGGGGCCAGAAGGTTTTGAGTCAATAAACTGATTTCTTCTCAAATAGATGCTCAATCTATAGTTCTCAAATGCTATAGGATCTAATTCATATTCATTGTGACACTCCATTTGCAAATCAAACTCCGATGTAGGAAAAGAGGCATATGGTTCAACATGCCTGGTTACTATATGCAAAAAGTTGTCATCTTTGGCTTTCGAGTGACACAAATCACGCAAAAGATCATGAAGCCGACATGCTTTCACCTTTCCATTGGATCTGGTTTTGGAAATAATCACAAGGCTTCTATTGATCAGCTCCATCATGTAATCCTCTGCAACATCTTCAAAGCTCTCTGACTCAGTTTCCTGTATGAATCCTTCAGCCATCCAAAATTTCGTCAACTTGCTCACTGGAATATCTTTGTCCTCTAGAAAAACTCCCAAATAAAGAAAACATGGTTTTAGATTCTCAGGCAAGTGCTTGTAGCTCAGTTCCAAGATTTCCTTGCACCTATTCTCTGGATCATTGATTACCATTGAGCTTAGGCTTTTTGAGATATTTTCCCACCAATCGCTTTTATGTTTCGATTTTTGGAGGACACCGGATATTGCAACAACTGCAAGAGGTAATCCTTGACAATGTTCAGCAATTTTCTTTCCAACAAGCAACAAATCCTCTGGACAACCCGCACCTTTGAATATCTTCTTTTCTAATAACATCCAACTTTCCTCATTGGACAATAAATGCATAAGATGC
Organism: Leptodermis oblonga; assembly: GCA_016801395.1. Classification (NCBI taxonomy): domain Eukaryota; kingdom Viridiplantae; phylum Streptophyta; class Magnoliopsida; order Gentianales; family Rubiaceae; genus Leptodermis; species Leptodermis oblonga. Next base: position 87,875 of record VMRK01000216.1, read on the forward strand.
GGATCACTGCCAGGATTAATCTCCCAGTGCACATTTCTGAGACGACTGGTTATCAAAATTCTACTCCCATTTTTGTCATCTGGAAAAGAAATTTTTAACTCATTCCAGGCTGCAATACCCCATACATCATCCAAAATAATGAGATACCTGTTTCCCAGCAAGGAGCGGCGCAATTTGGATTGAAGATCTTCGTCACTCATCTTATGGATATCGTCAGTGTTCCCATGAATGTCACTTAAAATATCAAGCAACAATTTCCTTTTCGAGTATACTTGTGAAACAGTACACCATGCACGACGAGGGAAATGATACATAATATTTTGATTGTTGAACACGTTTCTTGCCAGAGTTGTCTTGCCAATACCTGGCATGCCAACAATAGAAACAACATCTCGCTGTGAAGATCCTCTCAAAAGTTGGTTGGTTATAGTTTCTTCATCCTCAACAAGAACCACCATTGCTTCATTGATTTCTGATGTGGTATCCTTTGATATGAACTCACCTGAAACCCCGGGGGGATTTTCAAATTTAATAGCAAAGGATGTCTCAGGAATTGTTAACACTTCACCATTAATCACTCTAATTTCCTCCAGCAGCTTATGTAACCAAAAGGAATACCTGGACTGACTATCAACCAGAATTGATTCAACAACATATTCCAATTTATGTGTTATATCTTCGATGTGGTCACCAAGATCATTCAAGTGTTTCTTCTCAACTTCAGAATCCGAAACTTTCATGAGGAAAGATTTCAGTGACTTTAGATAGGGTGGCACTTCTACAAGTTGATGCTTCACAGGTGCAATTGACACAGGATCATATTTCAGGAGCTCCCTTATGTTATTGCATAGAAAATCAATGAATCCCACCCTGCAAGTCTTGGGGAAATTAGAGAGTGAAAATGGAGGACTAATCTTTCTGATTTCTGCTCTGATATGTCTCGCCTTATCTAACAACTGAGAAAATGATAGGATTACGTCCCCATCATTGCTGGGGAGGATTGAATAAGAGAGAATTGTTATCTTTCTTGCAACAACTTCAATCTGCATGAAAATCGTCTCTTCCTCCGGGGAGTTCCGCATGAGCTGAATAGTCACCAGTTGTTTAAAATCCTTCAGTTCTGCTACAAGGGGTTTAATTTGATCTTCGACACAAGCCATCAAAGAGTCATGATTCTGACTTTTCTTCAACAAATCTGACAGAAATGTCTCTGACTTGAAAAATACGATCTTATAAAGCAACTGGAAAAGTGAGCGTTTTACCAAGAAATTTGTGAACTCCTTGGATTGAAGTGACCTTTGAAGAGATTCTAACTCATCACTCAATTCTTGAGAGAGCATCAAACAGCGCCTCCCATATTCTGTGTTACTTTGATTGTACAGATCGACAAGTTCTCTGAAGTTCTGCACGAAATCGTCAACTTCCAAAATCTGATCATCAATGGAAGACATTGAAGAAGTGCCGGTAACCAGTTGCTGCTTGATAAAAAGCTCCATCTTTAACATCAGAACTTTGGTAATTAACACAAAGCAAGGATCACAATGATCAGTTTCACATTTCATGGTGCACATGACGCTGAAGAATGGCTACCTTTCGGAGAACGACATTAATCTCTTCAAATAAGCAGGAGACGTCCTCGCCAAAAGAATGACGCTGCAGCGTATTTGAGATATAAATGTCTATAAAGGACATCAGTTCCATTTGAAGATACCATTCATCACCTGAAGCGAGAAGATAGATGGAAAAAGAATTCACACACGCTGGCACTTTAACTAGGAAACCTAGAAAAAAGTTGATGAACTGTGCATTTGTGGGATGAATCTGATGCAGCAAATCCACAAGTTTCGTAGCCTTAACTTTAGCGATTTCCGTGTCATTTCTGTTGATCCAGAAATCAAACGACTGATGTGCAATCTTTGCAGACGCATTTACAAGATAATCAACAAAATCATGAATTCCATAACTGTCATATTCTGCGTTACGAAAGCAGCCTTGGATCCGTCCTAGCTCATCGTATAGGAGAAAGACTTGTTTTTTAAGACAGCCCTCGACAGCATCCTCGATTAACAACAGATTCCTTCTTATTCTCTCTATAAAGTCATCCCAACAAGAACCATAAGGATCAATGAGTCGAGCAGTCTTCTCGACATTTGAAAAGCGCTCCAAAGCACTTCCAATTTCTTCCGACTCCAAAAGCTCATCAGTTTTTGTTCGGATTAAACCCAGCAATTCCTGAGTGCTCCAGCTGAAATCCTTCTTTCTATAATCACAATCTTCAAGTAACTTTGCAATCTGATCACTCACTTCAATGGCCTTACGCATTAGATATGATTTTGCGGAGTTTACAGTAACTAGAATGAACACGTCCAAGATATTCCAGTCGTCCAGAATCTGACTTATGCTGCGAGACACAGAATCCACTGAATCCCCAATTTCCACTGAATGCTCCACAGCGTAATACACCCATTCAAGCTCCAACTTCTCTAAGGACTCCGATGCAGGCATCTAGATCGATTTCTGTACAGGGCAAATCACAGTTTCTGGTAAATAACTCATAAAACATTACTCCATATATTATCAAAATTTATATATTTCAAAATTGAATCAGAAAAGTAATTTACAAAATGTTTGGATGACAAGAAGGCTGAAAAAATCACTTTCTTCAGAGATGCATATATTACTTACTCAGGTTCAGAAAAGGCTATGAAATACTCCAAAACAGAATATATACATATATATTACTCATTCATAACTTATACGAATAAAAAAAAGACATCATTTCAAATGGAAGTGTGCAATTAAGTAGTAACCTGTAGTTTTCAGCAGTACAAAAAACAGAACTCCGTCTGAACTCTGAAGCTGAATCCTAAACTTTAAATGGATTAATGTTTATATTCCAAACTCCGAAAGCATAACCTTCGAATTCTCTTTCTTTTTCTCTCTCTCTCTCTCTCTCTCTCTCTCTCTCTCTCTCTGTTTGTTCCAGATAACAAAAAATCTATCTCTTCTACTGTTCTACATGTAGTCCAGTCGTGTACCGCACCAAATAAAAAAGAGAAGACAAAGTTTGGATCGAATAATCTAAATGCACAGTAATTGTTGGGCTTTCCCTCATATTTGGAGGAGCCCAAATTAGGCCCATTAGACTGTTTTATTTAAACCCTTTCTTTAGGGATTTGGTAAAAGGAGTGGGGGGAGATCGGGCGTCCAGATAGCAGCAAGAGGAAAACCGCAACATTTTTCCTTGCCAGGACCAGTTCAGCCAAAACGGAGATTTCTCAGCGATCAACCGTTGGATTGTCCTGAAACTTTGCCACAGTGTTCACCACACGTAGAGGTATGTTTTGAACGGTGGAGATCTGGTTTTGAGCATTTTAAGTCCGTCTGCTGTGCGTATAACAGAGACGTGAGTTTGGAGAAATCTTTGGTTTATTTGCTATATTGATTCTTATTGTGTTCCAAGATTGTGTTGTATATCTTGATGTTGTTGATGGATGCCTCTAATATCTTGATGTTGTTGATAAATGCCTCTAATCTGAATTAGAGAGAACTCTTGGTTGTACTCATTATTGATTTTAGTGGAGATTAAGTGACCTAAGGTCCCGTGGATGTTTCCTCCTTGTTAACGGAGGTTTTACCACGCTAAAATTGTTGTGCTGTCAATTTGTTCATTTGTTGCTTGTTTCGTTTTGATCTCTATTTATTTGTTTCCTAAAAGATTCACACAAAGAAGGAGAATATGGTTGATTCCACTGTTTAGAGTTTGTTTAAGTTTGCATTGAAATTGTGGATCTTCCAATAAAGTGGTATCAGAGCTGTGGTTATTATTGTTGAATTTCTTGTGTTGAATAATGGAAGCAAATTTGAGTAGAATGATCACTTTGAATGGTTCTAATTATCACACTTGAAAAGGAAAGATGGAAGATCTCCTTTATGTCAAACAGTTTCATTTGCCGGTGTTTGCCTCTGAGAAGCCAGAAAATATGTCTGAAGAAGAATGGACTTTGTTGCATCGACAAGTCTGTGGGTATATAAGGCAGTGGGTAGATGATAATGTTTTGAATCATATTAGTGGGGAAACACATGCACGGTCACTCTGGAGTAAACTTGAGGAGTTGTATGCTCGAAAACAGGAAATAATAAAATGTTTCTCATAAAGCAGTTGATGGCATTAAGGTATCAAGATGGAACTCCGTTGACAGATCACTTGAATACGTTCCAAGGAATAATCAATCAGTTAGCTGGAATGGGTATCAAGTTTGATGATGAGATTCAGGGGTTATGTTTATTGGGTACGTTGTCGGACTCTTGGGAAACATTCAGAATGTCATTAAGTAACTCAGCTCCAAATGGTGTAATCAACATGGATCTGGCTAAGAGCAGTGTTTTAAATGAAGAAATGAGAAGAAAATCACATGGGTCTTCTCAGCAGTCAGAGATTTTGGTTACAGAAAGAAGAGGGAGAAGTAAAAGCAGAGGTTTCAAGAATAAAGAAAAAGGAAGAAGTAAGTCCAACAGGTTTGCTAATGTTGAGTGTCATCACTGTGGCATGAAAGGACACATCAAGAAATATTGTAGACAGTTGAAGCGGGATAACAAGAAGAAGACAAAGAACAAGAGGGTGATGTTGGCAAGGAAAATGATCGAGTTGCCACCGCTAGTACAGAAGACTTTCTCGTTGTTTGATGAAGATGTTGTCAATGTTGCATGTCACGAGATCAGTTGGGTTATTGATAGTGGAGCCTCCATTCATGCTACATCTCAAGAGGACTTCTTTACATCCTATACAGCAGGTGATTTTGGAACGGTGAAGTTGGGTAATGATGGTTTGGTTAAAGTCATTGGTATCGGAGATGTGTGTTTGGAGATGAACAATGGCACGAGACTACTTCTTAGAGGGGTAAAGCATATTCCTGAAATTCGTTTGAACTTGATCTCTGCAGGTAAACTTGATGATGAAGGATATTGCAATACCTTTAGTAATGGCCAGTGGAAACTTACTAAGGTGCTATGGTTGTTGCTCGTGGGAACAAGCATTCCAGTTTATATATACTGCAGGCAAGACTCTCCAAAGGTGTTATTAATGCTGTGACAGATGAGCTCACTGCGGAATTGTGGCATAAGAGACTTGCTCACATGAGTGAGAAAGGCTTGGCAGTATTGGCTAAAAAGAATCTTCTTTCTGGAATGAATAATGCTCATTTAAGAAGATGTACTCATTGTTTGGCAGGGAAGCAGAATAGAGTTTCTTTCAAGAGTTCCCCACCTTCAAGAAAACAAGACATACTTGATTTGGTACATTCAGATGTATGTGGTCCTATGAAGACAAGAACCTTGGGTGGTGCCAGCTATTTTGTGACCTTCATAGATGATTGTTCAAGAAAGTTATGGGTGTACACTTTGAAGAGCAAAGATCAGGTATTAGATGTGTTTAAACAGTTTCAAGCCTTAGTTGAGAGACAGACTGGGAAGAAATTGCGGTGCATCAGAACAGATAATGGGGGAGAGTATTCAGGTCCTTTTGATGAGTATTGTAGGCGTCAGGGCATTCGACATCAAAAGACACCTCCCAAGACTCCTCAGTTAAATGGGTTGGCTGAGAGAATGAACAGAACATTGGTTGAAAGAGTAAGATGTCTTCTTTCACAGGCTCAGTTGCCGAGATCTTTCTGGGGTGAGGCTTTGAATACAGTTGTATATGTTCTTAATCTCACACCATGTGTTCCTCTTCAGTTTGATGTACCAAACAGAGTTTGGACTGGAAAAGATGTTTCTTATGATCATCTACGCGTTTTTGGTTGCAAGGCATTTGTGCATATACCAAAAGATGAGAGATCTAAGCTCGATGTGAAGACACGACAATGTATCTTCATTGGTTATGGTCTGGATGAATTTGGCTATAGATTTTATGATCCAGTTGAGAAGAAACTAGTAAGGAGTCGTGATGTTGTATTCATGGAAGATCAAACTGTACAAGATGTTGAGAAGATAGAAAAAGGAGTCCATCAGTATAGTGATGATTTGATTGACCTAGATCCAGTTCCTTTATCAGTACAGATGGAACAGAATGTTCAAGATGACCAACAGGGTTCAGATGATGCAGATACTCCTTGCAGGCTGAAACAGATCACCAGACTACTGATCAGTTGTCAGAATCAGAAATTCCACTCAGGAGGTCTACCAGAGATCGACGTCCTTCCACACGGTATGATACAGATAAGTATGTGTTATTGACAGATGAGGGGGAACCTCAATGTTATGCAGAAGCGATGGAAGATGGAAACAGGGCTCACTGGGTTGGTGCTATGGAAGATGAGATGCAGTCACTGTATGACAATCACACGTTTGAGCTGGTAAAGTTGCCTAAGGGTAAGAGAGCTCTGAAGAACAAGTGGGTCTACAAGGTGAAGCAAGAAGAACACAGTTCACAACCACGATACAAAGCTAGACTGGTCGTCAAGGGATTCAGTCAGAGAAAAGGTATTGATTTTGATGATATTTTCTCTCCTGTTGTGAAGATGTCTTCCATACGTGTTGTTCTAGGTCTAGCAGCAAGCTTAGATTTAGAAATTGAGCAAATGGATGTGAAAACTGCTTTTCTTCATGGTGAGTTGGAGGAAGAAATTTATATGGAGCAGCCAGAGGGTTTTGAGGCAAAAGGAAAAGAGGATTATGTATGCCGGTTAAAGAAAAGCCTCTACGGGTTGAAGCAAGCACCTAGACAATGGTATAAGAAGTTTGAGTCAGTTATGGGGGAGCATGGTTACAAGAAGACTAATTCTGACCATTGTGTTTTTGTGCAGAAATTCTCTGATGATGATTTTATCATTTTATTGCTCTATGTTGATGACATGTTGATTGTTGGCAAAAATTCTTTAAGGATTGATAATTTGAAGAAGCAGTTGAGTAAGTCCTTTGCCATGAAGGATTTGGGGCCAGCAAAACAAATTCTTGGTATTCGAATTTGTCGAGACAGGAAAGGGAAGAAGTTGTACATGTCACAGGAACGGTACATTAACAAGGTACTTGAAAGGTTCCGTATGGATAAAGCTAAAGTGGTTTCTTCTCCTTTATCTAACCACTTTAAGTTGAGATCGAGTCAAGGCCCTTCAACAGATAAAGAGAAGGAAGATATGAAAAAGGTTCCATATGCCTCAGCAGTAGGAAGCTTAATGTATGCAATGGTGTGTACGAGGCCAGACATAGCTCATGCAGTTGGAGTTGTTAGTCGTTTCCTTTCGAATCCAGGAAGAGAGCATTGGGATGCAGTAAAGTGGATTATGAGATATCTTCGAGGTACTTCCAAGTTAACACTTAGCTTTGGAAGTGGAAAACCAGTGTTAGTTGGATACACTGATTCAGATTTGGCAAGAGATGAAGACTCTCGTAAGTCTACTTCAGGTTATCTAATTACTTTCTCTGGTGGAGCAGTCTCTTGGCAGTCAAGATTGCAAAAGTGTGTAGCACTCTCTACAGCAGAGGCAGAGTTTATAGCAGCAACGGAAGCTTGTAAAGAGTTGTTGTGGATGAAGCAGTTCTTGAGAGAACTTGGTTTCAAGCAGCAGAAATATGTATTGTTCTGCGACAATCAGAGTTCTATTCATCTGGCGAAGAACTCGGCGTTTCACTCAAGATCAAAGCATATTGATGTGAGGTATCATTGGATAAGGGATACTCTTAACAATAAGTTACTTGAACTTGAGAAAATCCATACAGATGAGAATGGATCTGACATGTTGACAAAAGCAGTATCAAGGGAAAAACTTGAAGTTTGTTGTTCAATTGCCGGGATGGCGGATCCCTCCACCTAATCGGGAAAGGGGGAGATTTGTTGGGCTTTCCCTCATATTTGGAGGAGCCCAAATTAGGCCCATTAGACTGTTTTATTTAAACCCTTTCTTTAGGGATTTGGGTAAAGAGTGGGGGGAGATCGGGCGTCCAGATAGCAGCAAGAGAAAACCGCAGCATTTTTCCTGCCAGGACCAGTTCAGCCAAAACGGAGATTTCTCAGCGATCAACCGTTGGATTGTCCTGAAAATTTTCCACAGTGTTCACCACACGTAGAGGTATGTTTTGAACGGTGGAGATCTGGTTTTGAGCATTTTAAGTCCGTCTGCTGTGCGTATAACAGAGACGTGAGTTTGGAGAAATCTTTGGTTTATTTGCTATATTGATTCTTATTGTGTTCCAAGATTGTGTTGTATATCTTGATGTTGTTGATGGATGCCTCTAATATCTTGATGTTGTTGATGAATGCCTCTAATCTGAATTAGAGAGAACTCTTGGTTGTACCCATTATTGATTTTAGTGGAGATTAAGTGGCCTAAGGTCCCGTGGATGTTTCCTCCTTGTTAACGGAGGTTTTACCACGCTAAAATTGTTGTGCTGTCAATTTGTTCATTTGTTGCTTGTTTCGTTTTGATCTCTATTTATTTGTTTCCTAAAAGATTCACACAAAGAAGGAGATATGGTTGATTCCACTGTTTAGAGTTTGTTTAAGTTTGCATTGAAATTGTGGATCTTCCAATAGTAATGTACATGCTAAAAACACAGAAGACGCAACTAAACTAGGGACCAAGGAAGATTCAAAAGAGTAAAAATCACAACAGCCTCAAACAACATTTGTGTTCAGTTTTGTAGCAAGAAACACTGAAACTCACTTATTTTAGGGATTTTAATCGGTCAAAGTGAGCAAAATCTATATGTTGACCAGCTTCATTGTACCGTCTCCACCACAAGTCAAGCAACCATGCGAAAACACTTGAATGTACTGAACACCCTCCTGCAGAAAAGGAATCAAGTATTTCTTCAGTTTCTGCTCTCTGCTCTCTCAGATGCAAGCAACAAGTCGGATAAGTACATAACTACTATTAGCTAATGTTCTAAAATTACCTGAACTACTCCTCCAAAACCGCGGGAGCTTGGTTGCAGAAAAGTGTGTCTTTCATGCAACCTTGGACAGTGATATACTAATCTAGCTCTCTTGGCATCCCACAATTTCACATCCTATTGCATGTTCTTTATGCTAAACATACCCAACTATAAAACCCAAAGTGGGAGAATAAATCAGTTTCTTAATGATATCTTCTGTTTTTTATTTCTTCTGTTATTTTTAATGATATCTCATGAGCTCCTTTTATGTTCTGTTTTATGTTTTGTTTCAAGTGCCGAAAAAGACCCAACATCTAGAAAATGCAAGCTTATAGTCAAATGAGGAATTAAATTATACACATGACTAAACAACACAAACAAACCGCCAATTTCGGCATAAAAATAAACCAATCCACCAATTTTATAAATATACAAACTCAACCATGAAAATGGAACAAATTTTTTTGAATGAAAACCATGTAAATTATACCTAACATTCTACATAACAGAGGGCAGTAGTGCAATGTTGAGCATCAATTTCACCTTTAACATGAAGATTTCAACAGAACAAAGAAGCACTAAGCCTTATTCTTTTTGGTTTTCATGAATAAGTGGAAGATACCTTTCAATTTATAGCATTATACGCTCTCCCAATGCTGTTGGAATTGAGTCACCCTCCGTTACCTCGGTGCCGCCGGTCTCAGCGCTGCAAAGGAATAGATGGCCGGCGCTCTCCCTGCTGCCGAGGAAGAAGAGATGCGCCTGTGGGGTGGAGTTTTTTGGCTTGACAGCTTTTCGTTGGTAACTTTGGGATATCAAAGTAAAAGGGCTACGATTACTGATGTTATAAGTTAGAGAGACTTCCCGATATAATTCGTTTTCTTCAAGTTTGTGAAGAAAGCGAAGTTTCCAACTTCGCTTTCTTTGGAATTTGAAGAAAACGAAGTTCGAAAACTCGCTTTTTTCACAAACTGAATAAAAATTTATGCTTCCAAAGAAACCGAAGTTTCCAACTTCGCTTTCTTTGGAATTTACTCCCGGGTCCCGAATTTGCGAAGAAAGCGAATTTCGCAAGTTTGTTTTCTTCAGTAAATGAGAAAAAATTATTTTCCCACTGAAAGCGAAGTTTCCAACTTCACTTTCAGTGGCATCCTTGTAAGTCACTGAATTATGAAGAAAGCGAAGTTAGGAACCTCGCTTTCTTCAGAAAATGAGAAACAATTAGTTTTCCAAAGAAAGCGAAGTTTCCAACTTCGCTTTCTTTGGAATTGACTCCTGTCAACCGATTTCCGAAGAAAGCGAGGTTTCAAACCTCGCTTTCTTCACAATCCACGGGAAATTCCGGATTGCACTGAAAGCGAGGTTTCCAACCGCGCTTTAATGAAATCCGGAATTTCCCCAAAAATTTCCCTATTTCTATAATTTCGGCCTATTTTTACATTTTTTATGGAAAAAATTCCATGAAATACACTTGGGCCTGTTTGATTTACAGCGATTCTGGTGAGGAAAGTAATCTGATTTCTCAAATTTAATTATTTTGTTTGAAATTAATTTTAATTGGCTGGAAAGGAAAATAATTCCACGATACAAGAAAAATAAGTGTTATTTTCTTGGAAAAAGAATCATTGTTTTAATATGGTATTCTTTTTTCGTGTTCACAAATTTTCAGAAAAAAACACTCACTACCTTTACTTTTATTTATTTTCACATATTTAATATTTTTGTGATATCAATCATAAAATGAAAAAAAAAACATTATATATATATTGTTTTTCCGGGTAAAGGTAAAAGATTGTCTATAAATAAAGTCGTCTGATAAATTGGTTGCAACTAATCGTCCACAATATCACAGTTTATTTTACTATATCTAACTAAACTTTATTCATTTTTATTTTATGTCCAAATATATATACTTAAAACAATATATACATACATATATATATATACTAATTTTTATATATATATTGTTTATAGTTAACTTTTATCACCTATAAAACTAAATAATATTTTACTGAAAATTAATGGGTTAATTACGCAAAACTCCCCTATGGTTTGCGAAAGTATTGGATAACCCTCCAAAAAGCTACGCAAAACCCCCCAGTGGTTTCAAAACCCCTGTAATTTGGCAATTTCTGACCAAATTATGCTTATTCAGTCAAAGGTTAATCAACTCCATTTAAAAGTATAAAAAAATCTCACAAAATTTCTCAATATAGTTATCAGTAACAACAGTGAAAATAATATGTTTTATACTTTTGGAAAATTTTGTAAGATTTTTTTTATATTTTTGGGAAATTTTGCGATATTTTTGTATACTTTTAAATGGACTTGACTGAATAAGGGCAATTTGGTCATAAACTACCAAATTACAGGGGTTTTGAAACCACAGGGGGTTTTGAGTAGTTTTTTTAAAGCATAGGGTGGTTTTATTACCTGATATTTTCGCAAATCACCAGGGGTTTTGCGTAATTAACCGAAAATTAATATATCATATTTAAACGTTCTAATTTCTCTACTTTTTAAATTTAGAAAAAATCTAGTGACAAATTTTATATTTTATTTTACAACAAGAAAATTTATTTTTTCCAGTTACTTTCTTACTCATCCGGATTCTCGCTGGACTAATAACTACAGTATATATAAACAATTAATTCTATAGATTTATTTAATTTTTAATTAATTTTGGATGAGTTTAACTGGCATGTAATTTAATTTTTAAAGTTGCAGTTTAATTTATAATTAAATATGATTTGTTTTAATAATATTTTATGAGAAAAGTCGTTAAGTTTAATTTGAGGGTAGTTTTGATATTTCGTTTAGTTCATGTTTAAATTCCCGAATACATTTCTTAACCAATCCAAACACAAAAAAATATTCTTTTTTACTTTACTTTCCTTATCATTAAATTTTCAAAAATCATATTCCTCAAAAATTTTACTTTGCCGTGAACCAAACAGACACTTGGCGCGCGGGAAAGGGAATTGAGAGAATGTGCTTTCGATTGTTAGAATTAAGATGTCCATATTTGGTAAGCATAAATAAGAAAATTAATTTGATCAGTTAAGCAATCAAATCCTCTTAATTAGGAGATTTGATATCTCTATGGTGGTAATAAATGGCCCCTGGTTACTTTTATTCATAAATTATAATTTTTTTTACTACTTTTTAGATTAAAAAAAAAAGGTGATGGTAAACAAAAAAGCCAAAGCATACGTATCTTTTCCTTCTTTTTTCTGATAAATTATTTTTTATTTTATTTTTACATGTTTTTAAAACAAGTACTTTGTAGGCAGTAACTTTGTAATTCCCATACATATTATGCAAAATCAAGCATGGGAATGGGAAACTAATGCCTATTCGGCTTATTATATGACATTTGCCAAACAACTCAAAGACATTCTAAAATGTCTTTAATGAATGACTCATTCATTCTCATTCCCTTTCATGCGCGCCAAGTGCACCCTTGTAAGTTAATTGTATTCCAGTACTTTCTGCCAGTTTGTGTTTCGTCACCTAGGATGTAAAAGTAGCGAGTGTAGGTAAAATAAAAATCATTCCCCCGGGTTTCACTAGAGGGTTAACATTCTAAATATATTTTTGTTCCAGTAGAAGGTTTATTTTTTATTTTTAAAAAACTTCTCATACCATTATTAATTGTGTGTGGTTCAAAATTAACTCATCTTTCATAGTAAGGACATTAGTAGAATAAATGATGACAAATTACTTATCTTATATATTGTATCGTGCAACCCATAAAATATTATACAATTTTAAAACTGTAATCTTATAATAGAATGGAGGGAGTATCAATTTTAGGGGTACAAGTGGCGGATATAATATAAGAAGTAGTACCTATTTTTAAATAATAATAATAATACTAAAAAGTTTCGATTTTAAGAGTATAAATAAAAATAAAAAGTATCAATTTCAAAAGTAGTACTGTCTCTTTGAAAAATTAGCGTGTATAATATAAAAACTAGTGCATTTTTCTAAATAATAATAGTAATGATTTTGGAATTAAGTAAGTAA
>VMRK01000288.1:0-84856 GCA_016801395.1 Leptodermis oblonga
TGTACACTAGCACTTATGACTTCCACCTTTTCTACCAAAACACTTTTAGTTAAATGAGAATATACGGAAGATGCCAACTTTGAAAGTGTATTTGCATTCGTGTTTTTCCCCCTCAGAATTTTTTTTGACTTCTCACTGGTCAAAATTTTTAATAACCCATGTACTAGCCATAAGTATTTTGTCATTTGTCTATCCTTAGCCTCATAGTCCACCAAAATTTGTCTGACAACCAATTGAGAATCAGAACAAATTTAAACCTATCCCACCCTATCTTTCGGGCTAACCGAAAACCCACAATCATGGCCTCGTACTCCGCTTCGTGTAGCATGACATTGAAACCTCAAAGCATAAGTGTAGCAGGACACTGAAATCATAAAGCATAAGTGTGATAAAATTAAACTAGCTCCTGACCCGAACTTACTGGATGCCCCATCTACGAACAATAACCAATGGCCCATGAATCACCCTTGGACGAAGTAGCTTCTAGAACCCGGACTAGAAGGTAGTGAAAATACAACTAAAGAAAGCCTAATATGGGAGGGGTGAATTAGGTTTAAAATAAACCAAAGAAACAAAAATCTTTTTGTGTTTTGTGTGTGAGTTTAAGTGTAAAGCAAGTAAGAAATCAAGTTTAAAAACACAAAGCAATTATAGTGGTTCAACTTTCCCTCCTCAAGGAAATTCTAATCCACTTCCAAGCTAAATGCTTGGTCCTAATCTCCCAATAAGATTCTTAAAGGTGAATCTTAAACCTTACAAGTTATCCCAAGGGATTACCTCATAGTTTACTCAAACTATAGGTAATGCTTTAGATAATCCCCTTGCTTAAATCTTTTCAACCTCTTGAAAAGATCTAAGACTTCCCTCTAACCCTTCTACAAAGTAGGATATTAATGCTATGAAAATAACTAATTATTACAATGAGGATATTCTAGTCTATCCTAACTTTGAAATGGTTTCTGAGAGCTTTTTAACACTTGAGAGATAGTTGAAATCAGATGAAAAGAGGTAGGAAAAATGATCTTCAAGTGTGTGTGTGTGTGTGGGGGGGGGGGGGGGGGGGGGTATTTATAGGAGAGGGCAGCCCTTGGTTGGAGGAAGAAAGGAGTTCAATTTTGAATTTCCAGTCGACCCATCAGTCAGGCATGCGATAGCTGCGATGGTCGCAAGTCTTTGTTGCACGGGCTCTTGTCACATCGCATAGATTGAGCATGCGGTGCCTGTCAGTGTGCAGCACTGCGCCTGCCTGTTGGTCCCCCCTCAGCCGTTAAGTCTTCTTTCATCATTTGCTTGTCGTTTTTTCGTTTTAGCTCATTTTTCTTCACTGTTTTGTGTTTGTTCTCCTGTGAACTTTTCTCTACATTTTCTCTCTTATATAAACCGTGGTCCCCCCCCCCCCCCCGGTATTTTTGCCTTCTTTCTTTGTTTTCTTGCTATTTCTTCGTTTTAGCTCGTTTTTCTTCCTCATTTTTTTCACTAGTTCTCCCGTGAATATTTCTCTACATTTCTCCCTTTTTTATGACAAAAAAATATAGAATTTTTGACAATAAATCAATAGAAAGTAAAATTTGATCAACTCCCCCCAATTCCATTACATTTTCTCCCCTTTTTTGACACCACAAAAATGACTAAATGCATAATGAAACTTTGAAAAATGCATACAAGTAAAAGATGAACAACTCAAAAATAGTGACAAATAATTAGGGCATGAGTTGAACATTGAGCTTTCCTCTTAAGTAAGAAAATTGATTTTTTCCAATGGTTTTGTGAAAATATCGGCCAATTGATCATTAGTTGGAATATATTTAATTTTATTTCTCCTTTTTGAACCAAGTCTTTTATGAAATGATGTTTAATACTAATGTGCTTGGTTCTTGAGTGTTGGATTGGATTTTTTGAAATGTTGATTGCACTAGTATTATCACACATAATTGAAACACAATCAAAGTTCAATCCAAAATCAAGTAAAGCATGCTTCATCCAAATAATTTGTTGACAACATGAAGAACCGGCTAAATATTCCGATTCGACCGTAGACAAAAGCACAGTAGGTTGTTTCTTACTAAACCATGACACAAGACAATTACCAAGAAATTGACATGTTCCACTTGTACTTTTTCTATCAGTTAAACATCCCCCGAAATCCACATCCGTAAAGCCAATTAAATCAAGATTTTACATTTAGCATACCACAAACCAAAATTAATAGTGTGTTGTAAATACCTAAGAATTCTTTTAGTGGCACATAAATGAGATTTTTTTATGTGCAACTTGAAATCTAGCACATAAACATACGGCATGCATAATATCCGACTTACTAGCCATGAGGTAAAACAAGCTACCAATCATTCCTCTAAATAATTTTTGATCAACACTTTGTCAATTTTCATTTTTATGAAGTTTAGAAGAAGTGCACATAGGTGTAGCAATAGCTCTAAAATTTTCCATGTTAAATTTCTTTAAAATTGCCTTGGTGTATTTAGATTGGCAAATAAAAATACCCTTGGATGTTTGCTTAATTTGAAGTCCCTAAAATTTTTTAACTCATCCATCATGCCCATTTCAAATTTACTATGCAAATATTAGCAAATCCATAACATAAATCATGCTTAGTAGCCGCAAAGATAATATCATCAAGTAAATTTGAACAATGAGCAAATTGCTATGCTTATCAACTTTAGTAAAAAACAGTGGTGTCAAGTTGTCATATTTTAAAGTTATTAGCAAGAAAGTATGATGTCAATCTTTCCTATTTCAAACCATATAATACCTTAACAAGTTTATACACATGATTTGGAAATTGAATATCTTCAAAACCGGGAGGACGTTGTTACACATAAACCTCCTTGTTTAAGAAACCATTTAAAAACACACTTTTAAATCGAAAAGATATTTTGTAGTATAACTTAAATAAGATATGCACACAAACAAACTTTTAGGGATAAGCCCTCAAAGTTCAAGAAATTAATGTAATGCACATGGTGACAAAATTCAAGCTATATTTTAGAGTATATGTTCAAGGTAGCACGGAAAGAAGTCAATTTAGGCAATTACAATTAGGGCAATTCAAAATTGAATGGAAACAAAGAACATCTTGTTCCGATTTGCAATGTCTACTTTTTAGGGCTATTGGACACCTCAGCAACCACAACAGCACTTGAGGATGGGTTCAGTAATGATGACAAAATTCAAGCTATATTTCAGAGTATATGTTCAAGGTAGCACGAAAAGAAAGTCAATTTAGGCAATTAGAAGTAGGGCAATCCAAAATTGAATGGAAGCAAAAAATATCCTGTTCCAATCTGCAGTGTTCACTTTTTAGGGCCATTAGGCACTTCAGCAACAGCAACAGTACTTGAGGATGGGTTCAGCTCATCCCATGTTTCAATCCAGGTCACCATGGTTGAAGTATTCATCCACCTTCCCAAGTTTCACTTTCACTTGCTTCGCTAGCTCCAGTTAGCATTTCTGGACACTTGTGAAGTCCTTTGGAAGGGTAGCAGATTGGAAAAATGGGATTAACTTCTCCTGCCAGTAGATACCTTTGTATTCTTTCTTCAGGTTCACAAAAGGGTTATTTGCTTTGCTGTGCCACATGTAAGGCAGCCCGGTGCATTCAATCATTAAACACCAAAATGCATATTGTTTAAATACACTTCACCATCAAAATGCACATTTATCATCTAACCATCACATGAACTATTCCAATATGTTGTATAGGAATTAGGCACTTCAATTTTCTAGAAACCCAAGGTGACATATCAAACAAAGGGGGAAAAAATCACAAAAAAAAGGAATGCAAGATTAGAATCCATCACAAAGTACCGGTTCTCGATCATACTGGCCACAAATTCAAAGACCTTTTCACTTCTTCATCTCAAAATCAAGGGACAAAAGCAATTTTTACCACGAACCCATTTCTCTATAAACCATTGTAAATAACAATGGAATTGTACAACTGTGAAAAAATTTAAAACATTCTTCAGTACCAAATCAAATTCAAGAAAAGGTAGGCGAGACAACTGGGCAACCAAACAAATCATATAAACATCCAAATTGGAGATATTTTGAACTAAAACTTCAATTAAAACAAAATTGTACAATGAACAAAAGCTTCAGAAACATAGATAAAAACAAGCACCCGAAATTGAAAATTTAACCATGAACATATTCATGAACATGTTTTTGACTAAACCCTAAGGGTCTGTTCTTTTAGGAATGTTTGAGTTTTGATTTTGGAAAAATAATTTTACAATGTAAAAAGTGTATTGAAAATGTAAAAAAGTATAGCTAAATAGTAAAAGTTGTATTAGAAATGATGAAAACTGATTATAATATATTAAATTTACTGTTAAAACCAAAACCAAAACTTAAAGAACAGGCCCTACATCTTTAATTATCCCCAATTTATGAGAATAACCCATCAAAGCGCAAGCTTCGTTGGCAGACTATTAGCTCAATCAAGACACAAGTCTACGAAAATGTTCTTACCTTATCTCCTACTGACGTTTCTCACAACAAAATCAAGCTCTGATGTAGTTTTCTTCACTATCAGGTGTAAGTCCACTTGCTTTGTCTGTCGCTCGCCTTAGCAATTCTCAAATTCAGGAAAAGGTAGGCGAGACAACTGGGCAACCAAACAAATCATATAAACATCCAAATTGGAGATATTTTGAACTAAAACTTCAATTAAAACAAAATTGTACAATGAACAAAAGCTTCAGAAACATAGATAAAAACAAGCACCCAAAATTGAAATTTTAACCATGAATATATTCATGAACATGTTTTTGACTAAACCCTAAGGGTCTGTTCTTTTAGGAATGTTTGAGTTTTGATTTTGGAAAAATAGTTTTATAATGTAAAAAGTGCATTGAAAATGTAAAAAAGTATAGCTGAATAGTAAAAGTTGTATTAGAAATGATGAAAATTGATTATAATATATTAAATTTACTGTTAAAACCAAAACCAAAACTTAAAGAACAGGCCCTACATCTTTAATTATCCCCAATTTATGAGAATAACCCATCAAATCGCAAGCTTCGTTGGCAGACTATTAGCTCAATGAAGACACAAATCTACGAAATGTTCTTACCTTATCTCCTACTGACGTTTTTCACAACAAAATCCAGCTCTGATGTAGGTTTCTTCACTATCAGGTGTAAGTCCGCTTGCTTTGTCTGTCGCTCGCCTTGGCAATTCTCAAATTCAGGATAAGGTAGGCGAGACAATTGGGCAACCAAACAAATCATATAAACATCCAAATTAGAGATATTTTGAACTAAAACTTCAATTAAAACAAAATTGTACAATGAACAAAAGCTTCAGAAACATAGATACAAATAAGCACCCGAAATTGAAAATTTAACCATGAACATATTCATGAACATGTT
The DNA here is from genome assembly GCA_016801395.1 of Leptodermis oblonga. NCBI lineage: Eukaryota > Viridiplantae > Streptophyta > Magnoliopsida > Gentianales > Rubiaceae > Leptodermis > Leptodermis oblonga. The sequence goes on from VMRK01000288.1 coordinate 5,394, forward strand.
TTTGACTAAACCCTAAGGGTCTGTTCTTTTAGGAATGTTTGAGTTTTGATTTTGGAAAAATAGTTTTATAATGTAAAAAATGTATTGAAAATATAAAAAAGTATAGCTGAATAGTAAAAGCTGTATTAGAAATGATGAAAACTGATTATAATATATTAAATTTACTGTTAAAACCAAAACTTAAAGAACAGGCCCTACATCTTTAATTATCCCCAATTTATGAGAATAACCCATCAAATCGCAAGCTTTGTTGGTAGACTATTAGCTCAATCAAGACACAAGTCTACGAAAATGTTCTTACCTTATCTCCTACTGACGTTTATCACAACAAAATCAAGCTCTGATGTAGTTTTCTTCACTATCAGGTGTAAGTCCGCTTGCTTTGTCCGTCGCTCACCTTAGCAATTCCGCTAGGGGTCAATAAATGGGGTTAATTGGGGTTATTTTTGGAACAAAAATAATGACATCATCAGTTTGTTTTGCTCCCAGCGTGTCGGCCTTACTCTTTGTTAGGGATGATATTTTCTGTTAAGTGAACATTTCAGTTCAAAACAAGAAACCACAATAGGGAAATTGTATTTCACCTAGTTTTTTGTATATATATTTGGACATAAAATTAAAATAACAAATTTTAGTTAAATACAACATATAGTAAAGTAAATTGTGATATCATGCATGATAAGTTGCAACCAATTAGTTAAACGACTGTTATACATATAGACAATCTTTTACCTCTTTCAGATAAATATATACATATATATAATTTTATTTTATTTTTTTCATTTTATGGATGATATCACAAAAATATAAAATATTTGTAAATAAATAAGAGTAACGGTAATGAGCATCTTTTATGAAAATTTGTGACTTGGGGAAAAAGAATACCAGATTAGAATAAGGATTCTTTTTTCAGGAAAATAACACTTATGTTCCTTGCATCGTGGAATTATTTTCCTTTCCCAACTAATTTAAATCGATTTTGAACAAAGGAATTTAAAATTGAGAAATTAGATTACTTTCCTGTAATATTTTCAGGACCAAATCGGAGCATGAACCAGGTAGGGGAAAGGGTCGATGGGACACTAAGTCAAATCGGATAAAAAAATTGGATGATGTCATAATTACATTATATATAGATTGAAACTATACATATATAAAAATTATATAAAAATATATCCAATTCATTTTATCCTCGAAAGTCTACACCTAAAAATGTGGAGTAGAATAGTATTTTAAGTAATTAAATCTGTTTTAGTATTTTATAATTTTTAGTTTTTTGTATTTGCTTTTCAATTGAGATTGAAACTTTAAAATTTTATAAATTAAAATTTAAATTGAATACTAAGTAAATGAATTTCATGGATCACTTTTGAAATATAATAATATTATCATAATAGAATATATTTAATAAGGAATACATTTTTCACAAATAAATAGTTGTAGAGTTGGTCATTTAAAGAAGATAAAGTTTTTTCTATCTTGTAGGTCATGGTTCAAGGCCTCACTCTCTACCATAGCTTTTGAAGTTCTCTAGTGGGTTGTTTCACTGTGTGTGTGTTTGTCTAAAAAAAAAAAAAGCAATCCCACATCGGAAATTTGTGTGTATGTGTAGTGGTTTAAAACCCACTATGGAGTTCTCAAAAGTTACTATGACTTTTAAGGTTCTCCAGTGGGTTGTTCCACTCTGTGTGTGTGTTTGTCTCAAAAAAAAAAAAAAAAAAAAGAAAAAAGCCCTCACTCTCGTTTCTGAGTCAACCATGGGTTTGACTGAATTATTAAAAAGGCGGTTTATGGCATAAAACCGAACGGGCTTGATAGCCGATTCCCGGTTTGATAGGGATATTTTTGCCCATTGCAATTTGGTAAAATATCCCTGCAAATAACAGTTACTTCTTTGTTTTTCGAATTATTGATTATACACTCAAACAAAATCCAGCAGACCAGGTTGAAAATCAGCTTACGATATCTTTGTATTGAATCAATTTGATGAGTTCCACCGATGGCGAGACTGATGATCAGCAAGAGCGGGCACCGCCGGTTCCCGTTTGGGACTAGCCGGATGTGCCAGCGGGAAGCCTACCGCCACATCTTCAACTTCAAAAAACCCGTGTTTTCTGCAACAAAGAAGCCCCAACTCATGTATTGTTTGGATTAACTATGAAGTTATACTTAGGTTTAATTTTTGTGTGTTTTTGTTTGGTTTATTGATTTATTTTTCTGTTCTGTGAAGACAGACAACATTCAATATTCGGGTGCTTATGCGGCATTGGGGGTTGATAATAGCTTGAGGACTAATGAATTTCGAAATAATTTTAGAGTGGAAGTGATTAAAATCTCCAAGGATGAAATGGAGTTTGATTTGATTGGTATTGATGCTTCTATTGCCAATGCATTTCGCAGGATTCTCATTGCTGAGGTGAGTTCTTTCTTTGCATCCATTTATTTTGGTTCTATCTTCGGCATAATCTTCGGTATAGTTCCATATTTTTGGATATAATACTTGCTGCTGTTTTGAAATTTGGTTCTACTGTTGTAAAATTGCGATTTTTGGAAGTAAGTTAGTTTGTGAACGAGATGAACTCTTTTTCATTTGTATGTGGTCATGTTGCAGCTTCCCACCATGGCCACTGAAAAATTTCTCATTGCTAACAACACGTCTATTGTACAAGATGAAGTTCTATCCCACAGACTGGGTCTTGTACCACGCAAGGTGATCCAAGGCTGTTTGAATTTATGTCAGGTTTTGCATCCATCTGGTTTCAGTTTGAGTTTTTGGAGTTAACCCTTCCACATAGTACAGGGAAATTCAGCAATTCAAAAAAGAAACCATTATGCTTCCCTTTCCACCCGATAGATAGAACTCTATAGGCAGTTGACTCATGAAAAACTCATTCTTCCTGCTGTTCAGAAAATGATGTCCCGAATGAAAAGAACACAATTGTTTTCAAACTCCATTTTTCATGTAAAAAAGGTGGCTCAAGGATTACAGGTACATGTCTTGTTGTCTAACGTCCTACAGGGCATCTTTATGTCTGGGCAAGTTGTCTTTGTTCCGCAATCATTAATTTTCTCTATCTTCGTGTTACCCAATGCAGTTAAGTCATCGGAGTTGAAATGGTTACCAAAAGGAAGTGAGCTTTTGCTGGCAAAAGGAAATTCATCTTCAAATGAAGACTCAAAACAGAAAACTTATACTTCTTTCCCTTGTAGCCAAGATTCACTGCCAGAATTTTGTGATAACCCTATTGCTCCGAAGTATCCAGATATCATTCTTGCAAAACTTGGGCCTGGCCAGGTAAGGCTGCTATCTGTTTTGCTGTTGTAATGATCACTGCTTGAGATCCATCATTAGTTTATGCTTTGTCCGATTGATGAGATTCTTCAATGATGTGGACCTGTTTATAGGTTTCTAAACAAAATTGGAAGCAACTTCATATTTGTCATCTTGAAACTATTCATGATCTTAGAAGCTTGGTTATCTTGCTATGAATGTCCAATGTTGGGTTTTGCAGGAAATTTAACTTGAAGCACATGCCGTTAAAGGCATGGGTAAGACCCATGCAAAATGATCCCCAGTGGCTACTGCTTCGTATAGGATGCTCCCTGAGGTGCTTGTTAAACTGTTTCTTTGCTTCTTTTCCCTGTTGTTGAAGAGTAGGCATCTTACCTTGTGATACTTTTGTATTAAAGTTTGTTTTATATTTGACATTTTTAAAAAGATCAGTTGCCTTCTTTAAGGTTGTGTTGTTGCAAGAAGTTGAAGGGGATAGAGCAGAAGAACTTGTGAAGAAATGTCCTATTAAAGTTTTTGATATTGAAGATATTGGTAAAGGTTAGTTGACGAGGAGGAAGCTTATTTGATTAGAAGTTAACACGAGAATTTGTTTGCATCATTTTTTTTGACATGCTGCATGGAGCTTATTTAAAAAAGATGAATCTTTCCTCTGTACTTGCTTGCACCTAGGTAAAAAGAAGACCAAAAAGGCAACTGTAGCACGACCAAGAGATTGTACACTTTGTAGAGAATGCATTAGAGGAGATGGATGGGAAAAGTTTGTGGCTCTTCGACGTGTGAAGGATCATTTCATTTGTAAGTAAATTGACTCTTCGGCTTTGGTTATTGCCAGATGCAAATTTCAGGATGATAATTTAGACCTGTTTTGATCATCATGATGAAGATTCCCTAACTTGTGCAGCAACATCTTTTTGGACTTTGTAGTTGTGTGAATAACTGCTTGTTGCACAACTCTTTTGCCATACCGTCTATTGATGTGAAATAACAGAAGGAGAAAAGCAGTTATGGAAAAAAGCTCCCATTTATTTTTTCTGTATACTGTATTTGTTTCTAGCATGAGTACTTGTGCATTTACATGTTACTTGCACTTCAATACAGTCATTCATTGTGTTGTACTTTCTTTGTTAAGGGCCTGAATTTATCAATTTATCTGGAAAGTAATATTTTAGCTGTGAAAATTGATACATTTGGAACTTGTATGAACTTTCATGATTTAGAATGGTTTGAATTCATTTAGATGAGGTGAGCCAGATGTGTTATTTTTTTGGGATACATATCTTATTAACTTTATGACTCCAATGTTGTAGTTACCATAGAATCAACAGGAGCATTAGCTCCAGAGGTTCTGTTCACAGAAGCTGTGAAGATCTTGGAAGACAAATGTGAAAGGGTGATATCTGAGCTTTCGTAGGTGGATCCTATTGAAATTTGATTCATTTGTCATCCATCCCCGGAGAAGAAAAAGATTCAGAGCTACTCATCCTATGTTCAGACATCTGCGTAAATATGCTCTATTTTGGACCAGAATTGGTTGTGAGTGCGAATCGCGTGTCTGAGGACTTGACTTTGTTTAATCTAACAGTCCATTTTGTACTCTTTAGTGAGTGAAGGATGGCATATTTCGCTTCCCTCTGTAACTAGTATAGTCGGATGATCAGACAAGTTGAAATTCAGCAAAACCAAAAAGCACGAAGGATCAATCATTGGTCTCTATGGAAGCACAAGCTGATATGTGGATTCATTGCCTAGTATAATAGAAATCATGTTTAGGATGTTTCATTTTTGTTTCAAATTACAGAGACAAGAATGGATATTGCATTTCTGATAGTATTGAATTAGTAATTTCACTTATCTGGTTGCCGTGGCTGATAATATTGCATTCCGGCTGCTGATAGCTAATTGCATTCTTCATAGCTAATGTTTGCTGAATATATTCGGGATATGGACATTCATTCTTGCTTTTTCTTTTTTTTTGTGTTTTTGATGGAAAAGGAATTGAATTCATTGAGATTTTGAGCCTGAAATTGGCATGCTGTCTGCTGTATTTCTGAAACTCTGGGACTGATTGGGGACAAGAAAAGTATCTTATTTTTGGACCCATTTACTCAACTCTCTGTATATCTTTACCGATTTGTCCTGAGTAAATATGCAACATTTTAGCATTACGAAATGGCATGGATGGTACTTGCAATCATTCATTATTGAAATAATTCGCATGTGCCAGCATACTTATCGTCTTTTTCTCTATCCTCATATTTTCATAGATAAACATTTTTTGGATTGATTAATTGAAGGACTGACGTTCTCGAAAGGGGGCACAATGGTTTGTATTTTGTTTTTGCCCTTGTGAGTGGAAATCCACAAATACACCACATTAGGAGAGCGTGCAAACACGCAACCCACATTATTTTTCTATCCTCCTCTCTCACTTCTATCTTCTTCGCCATCTTTCTTCTCCCCTCTCTCCAACCGAATCGACAACGCAATGAATGCCTCTCAACAATCGGTGTGTTACTGATTTATTTATTGTTTTTTTTTCACTACTTCCATCGGCAGTGGTGCTGGTTGTGAAACCCCGTAAAAATTTTAGTATTTAAAAATCCGCCTCTAAAAGATATATCGAGGTATTTAAAAATATTTTACGACCATTTATTAAAATATAGGAATTTCTTTTAAAGGATTTCTAGTTTAAAACTATTTTATTTAGAAAATTCTATAAAAGTCATAAAATATTTTATGTTCTTGTTTCTAGTTTAATTTTTATCTATGTGATTTAAATTGATAAATTTGATTCTCGATTTCATGATACATGGTTTGTTTAGGAATATTATGATTTAGAAATTTAGGGAATTTTCGGAGATAGGAATTAGAAAATAAGAAATTAGAAAATAACTAGAAAATAGTAAAAAAAAATGGGTGAATCAGTTTTACCCAGTTCCGAATCGGGTAAAATTGATTGCACCGTTGTGAACAGTAAAAATAGAAGTTTCTAACCGCCTAAGAGCGGTTTTAACCGATTAGAAAACGGGTAACCCATCCTCCAATCGGGTAAAACCGATTGAAGAGGATAAGAATTTAGGTCAATCGATTTTAACCGATTACTACTCGAGTAAAATAGATTGGTAAAAGATAAAAAATATCTCACCGCCTATGGACCGATTTTACCGTATCCAAGCGGGTAAAACAGATTCCAATCGGTAACCGGTTTTGCAATCGGGTAAAACCGATTGCATGTCAGAACTGGAAAAAAAAAAATTTTATGAACACTTGCAGGTCAAGCTACGGGTCTAGGGGTCTCAACACCCCTAGACTTTGTTTTATACGGCTACAAGGGGCTATAAATACCCCTAAAATCATTTGAACATTTTCCATTTCCAAAATCAAACCAAAATTTTGAGAGAAATCTCAAGTTTATAAAAAAAAATAGGAAAAATAGGAAGAAAGGTGGAAAGCAAGGAAAAGTTATGTTCTAATTAGAAGAAAACAACCTAGGAAGCTTGAAGAATTGAAGGGTAAGTAATTATAAGTTAGAAATTTGAATTAGAATGCAAAAGTTTTGAAATTTTAAACTTTTATAGTTTTCTTAAAGTTTGATTAATTCTTGAAATTTTGAACGTTAGAAAAATGTTTGAAATGTTAGAAGTGTTATATGAGTATAGTAGAAATGATTTTTAGCAAAAAGAATATATTAAAAAAAATAATTTTGTACACTTTTTTAGCAAAACCCGAAGTAAAAGTGAAAACCAATTTTTCTGGGCATGAATCGGTTTTAACTGATTTACAATGAGGTAAAACCAATTTTCTTGCTCAAGAAAATCGGTTAAAATCGTTTGCAAAACGGGTAAAACAGATTGCAAAACGGTTTTGCCGATTTCAAAACAGGAAAATGAATTAGGGACTTTTCTGTAGATATCGGACCGATTTTAACCGATAGGGAATTAGGTAAAACCGATCCGAGAGGTTTTCTGCAAATACTGGAACGGTTTTAACCGATATACAATCAGGTAAAATCGATCCAGAAAATAAAAAATTGATTTTCTCATAATTTTAATTCTTTTAATTATTTCTTTATAAATCCTTGTTAAAATTATTTTAACAAGTATTTTAAGGATTTTACACCTTTATTTTCTTAAGTAATGATTTTTATATTTTTGTATAAATTTTGATATTTCTTATTAAGTTAGTTATTTTCAAATTAAATGAAAATAATTTCTAAATACTTATTATGTTATACGTCTTTTAACGGAAAATAGATAAATTACGCCCTTATTTGGTTAATTCCTAAAATACATCAGAAGTTTTAAAATATTAGAATTCTATTAGTTAGAAATAGATACTGAATTTCTAGAGCCTGAAATATATACAGATCTGATAGATAGCTAGAATGCGAGCTTATATCTTCGGACCTAGGTGAGTTTATCACTGAAAATGGATACCGCTTTAATGCAATTGATAATTGAATATGCATTGAACTGTATTGTGTAACATGTTTTAAATACTTTCGAAAAATGTTTGAAATGTTTTTTATTTTAAACTGCTAGTTGTGTTTACTTACCGGCTGGAACGCATATGTACTTGTTATGATTCAGTTGTACTTTCTTTGTGTATATATGAACATGAGTTATGTCAGATCCATTATGTTGATATGATTTGATCCCACAAGCCAGCATAGGGCATGGTCGTCTGGATCATTTGCGTTCCTGATTTTGAAATCACTACTGACTGCCGGGGCCCATATATGTACATGCACGTTTGGGAGTGGCTGACGATACCAATATGATATGTTATGATATGACATGCAATGCTATGATATGACATGAAATGATATGATATGCCCGCAAGGTGAACTGGCTAGTTTGTTTACGACTCATATAGAACTTTAACGACTGCCCTTCATTCTCATTAATGTCTCTGAATCCTGCATAAGTCATGAATGCTAATTGTTAGGATATGTATGAATTGTATGCATGGGTAGTTTTTGCAACTTGGTAAATGTTTGCGAAAACGGTGAACTCTCACTTGGCAAGAGCTCATTCCATTTTACTGTTTTGTTTCTGTTTTCAAATTGTATTACAGATCTTTGGTTCGAAGATGATTATGCTCACTAGGATCACCCTGAGTATGGAAATTTTGGATACGGCTGGAAGGCGGGATTGGTTCGAGATGGGCTCATACTCTGATAACTCATGTACTATAAGGCTGTGTAAGTTTTACTTTTATGATAATAAAAAGGGAAAATTATTATTATTACTATGTTATGCAAGTTCTGAGTCCTAGTGTGAACCAGGTATGCATCCGGTGAAGCCAACCCCTTGTATGCGGGATGGTGAATCTAGGGCGTCACACTGGTTGTGGGTAAAATTTTGATTTATTTTCTGGTTCTAGATTAAATATTTGGGGGAAAATATCAATGGATAGCCATAGAGAAATTAAAGATGATTCTTGGGTTAAAGTCTTATGTTTTTTATTGCATAGCTCAAGATTGTTTAAATCTTGACTCCAGATTTGTTTAGATCTGGCTAAAGTCTTTTCTTGGATTTATTTTGAGGCTAGTATGACTTTCTGGGTTGAGTAAATTGTGGGTTAGCCACAATGGTTTTAATCATTGATGGGCGGTGGTGATGGTGGTGGTGATTGGCTGTGTCAAAGGAGATGGTGTGGTGCACAGTGGCGGCGGCTGAAATGGTAGTTGGTGGTTGTATTGGTTGCAAAAAAAATTGGTCAGAAGTTAAATGGAGGATGACAATTTTGAGGGCGGAGGACGGCTTTCTTTCTTTCTTTTTTTTTCTTTTTTTTTTTTTTTCTGGGTTTGAATTGTTCGTTGTTTTTTATTTTATTATATATTTTACCGAGATTTCTATCTGTAATATAATGTTACTTTCTTTTCTTATATTGAGTTCCACTGTAACAAGAACAGATAAGTACAATTCTAACTCATCTTCCTATTTTGATGGAAAAATAATAATTGTTACATGATAAGTATTAAAATGATACAAAGTAAGTAAAAAAGAATATATCCCACAAAAAGTGAAAAAAAGCGTAGGAATTGAGGAGAGAGTAGATAGTAAAATTAGGAGAAAAAAAAAGGAAGAAATATCATAAGGGATAGAGATTATTTTTTATTCCAAATAATGAAATAGATTAGATTTATTAGATTTATCTTACAATTTAAATCTCTTTTTATTCTAATACTAGTTGGATTATACCGCGTTAAGCACGGTGTCCTAGAATGCCCTAAACATAGTTGAAAAATGAAAAGCAAAGTAGTATTGATAATTTGATTTAATGAAAATCATTGAAATTTGTAATCCTAAATGAGTTTATGTAGTTTTCACGCAATGTAGTATATAATAGGGTAATGGGGAAGAAGGTAAATTGCTATGAAGTTATAAATTTTAATTAGTAATATAACCCTAGAAAAAAAATGTATTCTAATTAGAAAGCATTATTTAAAATATTATTCAAAGATTGTAACTCATCAAAATTAAATAGGAGCATGCATGTACTGAATTGTTAATCTCTTGTGGTATATAAGTTTAGTTCAAGTTGGAAGTTGATTAAAAAGATGCAGACCAGAAAAATGTATTAAAAAAATATAATATGAAATTCAACACATAAATTTTGAAAATTAAGAAATAAAGCTATAAATGTTCCCTCTCGCACATTAGGAGGGAGAGGGTTGCATTGCGAATAAATGTTCTGAAATTAGACTAACCTGAAGCTACTTTAATTTCAGATGAAGCAAAAGCTGCATTACACTCATTGCAACAGGCGCATTATCAGTGTCACTTGTGCACAGTTCTTGAAACCTCATTGCAACAGGTAGAGCAGTGAGAAGCTTCAAAAGTTGATGATCCTGCAGTTTTCACCGCAGTTCAATAGGATGGGATGCATTTTCAGCCACTTCTACAGGAGGAGAAATAGGTCTTTTCTCAGCTAATTTTTATAAAAAATTGTTGTGCAGAAGTTGAGTTTGAAAACTCACATTCTCTACTTTAGGAAGAAATCCCAACTTCCCCTAATTTCGAAAATTTCTAATAAAAAGGGATTAATTCGGTAGAGAAAATCTTGATTCAGGATCCAATGTTAGACAAAGTCCAATGTTCTATCGAAATAGACCCAATGAAAAAGCTCAGAAAACAAAAGACAAATGGTAGAGTTACTTTGTATTGCTTTCACATTTAACATTGAGTTGCTGCGCCCGAATGGTCAGATAGCCTGCTAATTGGCTTCCTTTTCACCAAGGCATATTGTGGCAACCGATGAATACTTGTGCTAACTCCTCAAATGTACGAATCATCCTTCGCTTCATGATTTTGGAATAAATGTAGCCTGTGCAAAAAGTCAAAAATGCTAAAGAACTTATAATTTTCACTCAGTCAAAAAAATCAGTGTCTAGAAACTTTTAGAAGTAGAAAATGCTGCAAAAAAATTTCTTCCTTTATGAATCCAAATAGGAAAAAAAGATATGGAGGGAAAAGTAGTTCCAAAGCTTCAATCACCTGTAAATCTCTCATTTGTCTAATTTTACGAAGAACTTTAATATTTCCGGGCTTGTGACAAATAAATAAATACATAAAAAGTATAAAAATTTACCAATAAAGAAAGACAGGCTTCATTGGTCATTGTTATTTTGAAAATTTATTTAAGCACAACAGTGATGTCTTGACTCTAGCAAACTAATGACAATGTGATGCATGAGACACAGATGAGAAAAAATCCTAGAAGAAAATCTCTACCATAATGAAACCTTAAACATTTGTCTTTACACTGAAAATCTCAACTTGAACTCCACAAAAAATAAATAGATCCCTAAGGTGAATTCACATATGCAAGTTGTGACCTTGAACTCCCAAGCTTTCTCTATTGCCTTTCACAATTTTATCCAATAATTGTTTGCAAATTAAAATATTTTATTTAGTTTAAATTGTAAATAGTGACAAACCCAATATTGAAATCAATAAAAATAAAAAATAAAAAAGAACTAACAAGTGGTTTGCATAACACACACACACACACACACACACACATATATACTAGTTGTGGGTGGACCGCACTGTGTGCGGTGCCCTGGATGCGTACAACAGTGCGAGTACTAAAATAGTCTAAAATGATCTTCCGTTGTAGCTGCCTTTTCATTTAATACACCTGCTTTACCTTCAGATGACACACCTCCAAAGCTAGTAGAATTATCTAACATCAAACAAAGAATGCATAAAATACATTAAAACATGTGAATATATTATAGATAAACACAAGCAAGTCATAGTATTTCAGGAAGCCAAGCGAGGTCACAATTAAGAAGAAGAAGATGATGATAAGCTCAAACCTTACAATACTCAAATTCATAGAGTACAAATAGAAAGGAATTAGTATTAGAATAGGAAACAAAGAAACAGAAAGGAATTGGATATGCCACATTGCTGTGATAGCAACTATTGAAAGGAAAGCAAGACGGGAAAAGAGAAAAACCAAATGCAGATGATTAAGTACACCACACCAGAAGGATGATTAACAGGGTGCAGATGATTATGTACCAATCTAACAGCTGCTAGGGAAAATTAATATAGTACATATTGTAATAATTAGTATGAATAGCTCAAATGTGGGTTCAACTGGGAAGAATAGGGTTCCTCCCTAGCAATGCTCAACATAACCAAAGTGAACTATGATATCAGGCTAGAATTTAGATAAAGCACATTCATTCTCAAGGTGATTGCAATAAAACAGTGATTCAGTACTTAACTTTCATCTAAAAAGGTAAGCGTAATCTCACTTGCACAACTCCATTGGATGTAAAATAAAAGTCAGATCAAGCATAATCTCACTTATACAACCCCATGAAATAATGATATATCCAGTCACACTACATTCATAGAGCTAAAAAAAAAAGTGATCCATGAAATAATGACAATCCAACTGTTATAGAATCTTATCAGAGTAACAAAACTGGACCATTAAATAAATGGCAAAGCTTTTCCAGTCAAATATCTACCCTTGTACAGACAAAAAGATTACCTATTTTAAAGAACATAAAAAGTTTTAAATGAGAAAGCACAAGAAGAAATCATAGTGTGGTTTAAAACAATCCTCAGTGACGAATTAATCTAGATCTTCAAAATTTTAGAACACAAGCTGTGAGGCCCCGGAAAATAATGGGAAATTGTGTTCAGTATTATTGTTAACTTAAATTTGATTTTGGGCTCAAATCAGTATTTTACTAAAATTTTAGGGTCAAATCCAAATTAAGGGATTTTAACTTTAGAAAATCAGATACATAATTTTGGAAATATATATATCTATATAATAATAATAATAATAATAATAAGATAATTTAAAGTATTAACGTGTGCTATTTACTTGGAATTGAGGAGGTGTAATGCAGCTGCACTTCTTGTGAGTATTAGATCGAGTTCAGATTAAGGAAGGATAAGATTACTCCCAGTCAATGATAAAGTACTCAGGAGATCACGTCGCATATCTCACAAGTTTCTCGCACAGGTTTCGATATCATCTCGCACCAAATCCGTTACCACTCGCCTGACGGCACTTCAAATGCATTGGAAGGCAGTTCAAATTTTGCAACGATAATGATAGCTGATCTCAAAGGATGATGCTAACCTATCCTTTTTAATCGTAAACGGGCGAAGGCCCTTCTTATATCTCCCACGCCCTCGTCTCTCTCATCTCCCTCACAAAATTGTTTTCACCACAAACTATCATCTCCTACGTTCTCTCACTCGTTGACTACTGCAGCAGCATACGCAAAGGAAAAGGCGGTGTAAGCTAAGGGGGGTAATCCATAGCGCACCTTCGTTTTCGAAAGAAGGTAAGGCGTTCATTCGTAGAAACTCGATCTAGGTATTGTAGACGTCGACAATATCCTGTTCGTTTGCTAATTTACTGGTCGGGCTAAATGTCGCAGTTGATTCAGGTGTCGTTGGGTTTCGCAGAAACGATTCCGTAGACGAAGCAGCAGTGTTGGTAAGCTGTATTCATCGCTCAAGCAGGTACGCTAGTCTTCGAACATGCCTCTGATGTTACAACAACAAAAAAATGCATGATGCTTCTTGTCGGGGCTTGCTGAATTTGATGGGCTTGTATTTCTGGATAATTCATTAGAAGGAAAAGGCTCTTTTCAAGTTAGGAGGTTTGGGTAAACGCATGATTGTCTATGTATATAAACACTTACATGCATAGACCAACTCGGCATAGATCTAAACACATGTAAGAATTCGGATTGGTTCATTTCGCGTTTTCTGGTTCAGAAGAAGATCCGGAATGCTTGTCCTTAACCCGTAGCAACTACTGTATATATTTATGATGGAACGATGGTTTAGAAGGGACTGAGAATTTTTAGAACACCGAAATTAATTGGTAGATAATTCATGGAATTGATTGGCCAACACATATGCATATAATAAAATGGAGGATTTCAGTAAACACAAAGAAAATGAAACGGAGAAGAAGTGGAGGGCCGGTACGGTACTGGATATTGAGGGGTGAGGTGAGATCAATATATACATGTGTGGGCATATAATGTTAATGTTACATTTAAGTATATCATATGCATGGATATCATGCATGGAAATTGGAAGGCACGAGAGCACACATGCATATCCATGGTCAATTGATTAATTACATATGTCAATGTTAATGGGCATTGTGGGCATGCCTAACTACGGGTCCTTAGAGTACGCATGTCTATAATTATAGACATATGTATATTGTACTTGTATGTATATATATAGTAGTCAGGTAACGCGTGCTTAAAATGTATTATTATGGTTCATGTGCAGTTCGTTAATAGTGAACCCGACTGTGAGGTTTATCGATCTATCTGTGGAATTATAGGGGTGTTGGTACATAGAGACAAATCGAGAGGTTTTAAATCGAAGTTTCATTTATTTCTGCTATGATAAAATGTGCAGGCTTGACTGGAGAGAAACTCTAACAAATTAAATAGTGAATGTGAGAATTTCTCGCTATTTTCACTGCTTTCAAGTACATATATAGTATATATACATATATATAGATTGGGATCGACCCAGTCACTGAGGTTTCAAAATTAAAATGTTTTCCTTCACCGGGATTCTTAAATCTAAAGATTTCCCTTTTACTGAGATTTTGAAATTTAAATATTTTCGTTTACTGTCTTCTCAAAATTTCTCATGCATATTTACTATATACTGTTCGGTTTGTGTTTTGGCTTTTTGATTGTTTGCGTGATCGGGGCCGTACTTTATCGCCCGGTCACTTTTACTGAAATTACTGTGTTACTGTATGTACTGTGCATGCTGATGCTATTACTGGTCGCCAGAGGCGTACTTTATCGCTTTGGTGACATTGGGATCCCAAACCCCGGTGGTTCAAACCGGCGAGGTCGGCGTTGGGCCTGATCGCTTGGCTAGACTCCGTGGGTACTGTAGGTTATCTCGAGATATACCACTACTGAGCCGGCTATACTGATATACTGTTGGAGTTGTGGAATTGAAGAGCTGAGAGTGTCTGTCGGGGACCCTGTCCTTATATCCATAGAAGGACACCCTCGACGACCTCACCCGTATCCTTATACTGTGACTGCTTACTGAAATGCTTGTTGCATTGCATTACTGATTTTGTGCTTTGAAAAATTATGGTTACACTGGTTTCCAAAACTAATGTTTTCAAGCAAGAACGTTTTCACATCTGATTGTCAACAACTTGAGATTTCTCACTGGGCTTTCTAGCTCACAAAACCCAAATACTATTTTCTAGGTTGGGTTTAGGTGGAGCGGTTCATCGTACCTGACCAGTAAGAGGCCGTGCAAAGGAGCAGACATCGCCACTCGCAAGAAGGTCACGCCTTTGTAACTCGAGTAATTAGGAGTTAATTTCTTTTTATTTTGATAAAAGAGTGGTTACCATATCTCTTCGTTTGGCCTTAGTATACTGTAAATTCATTTCTACTTAATTTATTTAGGGAATGTTGTCGAATCACTGGATTTACTATACCGTTACTGTGGGCGAGAGCCCTGATGACGCCTAGTCGACTGCCCTTAGGAATGGCCCCTACAGGGGGTCGGGGTGGGGTGTCACACAAGTTGTTTCCTAAAGGCAACCCTGAAGCCTTAGAATGAAAACCGCAACTGAAATTTCATATGTGTATCATGTAGGGTGGTTAATTTAATCACCAAAGAAAGACCACAATTAACACATCTGAAGCAGCAACCTTGTTAGACTAAAGTCAGCCCTTGTTATAGAAGTCCCCTAATAGCACCCAAACTACAGCAAGCATTCGTCTTTTCATTTAATGGCAATGCAGTGCGCCAGTAGCCGAAAACTTATCGGAAATTTGATTAGAAAACTCAGTTACAGTAGCCGAAAAGGTATCGGAAATTTGCAACCAAGTGATGAACAACTAATGGCCAAGTTTTGATAAACGAAAGGTAGTGCAGCAAAACTCATTTTAGAAAGAGTGTCTTTGAAAGCAACAAATAAGATTCAAAAATTTGAATCCATATAAGGCAATTAATCTATAACTCTCAACGACGTAACCTTTAAAGAAATTACTTTCATAGCTTTGTTACCATTTGCTGAATGACATACTAAAGTTCAAATTTTAAATAGATCCAAACACTAGCCTGCATTTTCCCCAGAGATAAATTTGAAATATCCTAATGTCAGGGACTCAAGCCCCACACTATTCTTGTCCAAACCAGTAAACCTACAATAAAATTTCAAAGTTACATTAAGTGAGCTTAAAATCCAAACTTAAAACCAATTTATAACACATTGCTCTCCTGAAAATGGTAAAATTGGATTTTCTCTGTTATTTTTTCCCCTTTTGAGTGTTATATGTTAGGCCAGAAATTAATATTGTAAAAACCAAAGATCAAACACGGAGGAACTTATTCATTCTAAAAATTTGTAGAACACAAATCCCTTTACAGATTTTATGAAGAACCCTCAATGCAACAACTTCAGAAAATACAATTACCTTGATCTGACAGCTCTTTTCAACAAAATCCTTTTACCCTTACAGTAAAACTTTGTTAAAAACTCAAATTCTCGTTCGATTCCCAATTCAAAAACCTTTTTTCATAACAGGCTTCACACGTTGACCTCAAACAATAGCATTTTCATGTTGTTGGAGAGATGACGTGAGGGTATTTTCGTCTGTTGCTAGGATAAAAAGTAATTAATAATCAAACACAAACATTGGACCTGGATGAAATGACATAAAAGTACACATACTGGAGGTGTTTTTTTTGTGACGAAGCGGAGGTGAGTTAACGGATACTCTTCCTTCATATATATATATATATATATATATTTAAGGAGTAGAAGCCGAGAAGAAGATTGATGAGGAGGATTAATCTAAAGGGATGCTACTTCTTTATTTTGCTCCAAGTCTAAAGTTGTACTAGTTTGTTTATTATTACCTTTAAATGTGATTATAAATTATTTTTGCTTAAATTAATTTTCTCCAATTAAATTTTAGTTTTTTTCTCAATTTTGATTTGTTGTACTTCAGTTTTTTTGTTTTTGTTTTTGGTAACAGCCAATTAAGTGGTTAGGAGGCTTGTGGACCCTTTATTAAAATTAAGGGCATGTTCTTTACGCCGGTCTGAGAACCGGTTCTGGCCAATTTTTGGGGTTGAGACCCAAAATTTTCCCAAAATGTGCTGAACCCCATGTTTCGCACAAGAAGACTCAAACCCGGGTCTCAGTTTTTGGGTTGAAACCAAAAAAAATAAACTCGTTTCTTTCCCCTCTGCTTTCTTCTTCCTCCTTCGACCCCGGTCATCTTCCTTCCCGGTTGTCATCTCCCCCGCGTTCGTCATCTTCTTCCTTCGCGAAGTCCTTCGACCTCCTCCCTTCGATTCGCGCCGAATAGTTGCCATTTTTTTTCCCTTCGCAGCTTTTTTTTTTTTTTTTTTTTTTTTTTGGGTTCAGCAACAATTGTTGAACCAAGGTTCTGCAAATTGCTAAAATTTGGTTCTGCAATTTGCAGATCCACCGGAATCGGGGAAGAAGGGAGGAAGAAGAAAGAAGAGAGAAAAAAAAAGGGAAGGAAAAAAACGGAAAGGAAAAAAAAAAAAAGGTTGGGGAAGAAGATGAACAGTGTCACCGACACTGTTCATCTTCGTTTTTAAAAAAAATTAAATAGGAAAAATTAAATATTAACTTATCTTAAACTAAAAATATTGTGTAAACTTAATATATCATTAACATTAAGAACAATTACTATGGGCTGAAATATTATTATATGTAAAATTAGTTTTTGGTTGAATATGTAAAAAATGAAATATTGGTGTTTTATCTGCTAATCAATAAAAATTTTGAAAAAAAAGTAATGAAAAAAATATTGGGTTAAACCCCATGTTCTTTACCTTGGGCTGAGAACTGGGTTACAACCCAGTTCTCAGAACCTTGTTTCTTAAAAATGGGCTGAGACCCAGTTGGACTGAGAACAGGTTCTGAGACCTGTTCTCAGAACTCCCTAAAGAACAGGCCCATAAAATGGCCGTAAAAAGAGCCTAAAGGGGATGTGATGAGCCTTACCTTAGAGATACAACCATGCATTAATGCAAAATGCAGCCTATACATGTAAAAACTATTTGAAAGAAATCACTATATCCTTAGATAGGGGAAGCCCCTAGAATCTAAGACAACGAGACCCCTAACTCACTTAGGGAGCATGGAGTGGACAAAAAACTCTGTGTGTCCAATCAAACTAGCAACTTGAGCCAGACTATCAGTCGCACAGCATTCTCTTCAGGATACAGGTGGGAGATGCCCTTATAACACTATTGGAAAAAGGGGGCTTCAACGGCTGTAGTTTAACGGCGAAAGAAACCAAAACCGCCATTAAAAAGAAAGTGCGGACTTTTTACGGCGGTTTAAACTGAAACAGCCGTAGAAAGTCTATTTCTACGGCGGTTTCAATTAAACTGCCGTAGAAAGTTCTTTTCTACGGCGGTTTTTTTAGAACCCGCCATAGAAACATGGGTCGGGCATATTATAATTCAAATTAGGCTTTTGAATTTTGGGGCCAAACAATTTCTGCCTTCCCCTGTTTCCATCTCCTCTTTCCCATCACATTCAATCATCTTCTTCGAGGGGAACCCGTCGCCGACACCATTCGGTCGATGCCGACTGTCTCCTTCTCTTCCCTGAAGCTGTTCGACGTTGACTGCTAGACCCGCCGTCAACTCCTGCTTTGGCATCTTAAACAGCCATCATCCACCCATTGGGTATCTTTTCCCCAACCAGAATTTCGGCTAATCTGTGGCTTGGTTGTAGGATTCAAATCCTAAATAAGGTTTAGCCGAATAGTTGCAAGTTTAGTTAAGCTTTAGAATATAAATTGTTATTTGTTTACTTGTTAATATTGCATTCGGGTTTGTTGAGATGATGAATGCTTGTATTTTTTGGTTTTGATCGATTGGTGGTTTAATTGGTTTGGTATTTTAATTCGGGTTTGGTTTCGATCGATTGGTTTTTGAGTTCGTGTTTGGTTTGGTTTTGATCGATTGGGTGTTGAATTTGGGTTTTGATCGATTAGGGTGTTTATGCTTTCTTTTTTTTCTTTTTTTGTGCTATAACTGGATTTTCTCCTTTGCATTTTCATTTTACACCATTACTTCTATATGGTGGTTTTATTTCACTTGGTTGTAGTTCTCTCTGTTTCTTATGGTATGCATCTACATATAAAGTGTTTACACGCCTTTACTTTTTCCCTTTCGTTGGTTGGGGGAGGGGGAGGGTTGATAATGAGTGAAATGCTTTTCTTGTTTTAGGCATGAAAAGAGTAAAATAAGTGAATTCTCCTTAAACCTTTTACCTTTCTTACTCTATTTTGTGTTCCTCCTTTAGTGCTAATCAGTGAAATGCTTGTTCTCATGAATTGAATGGGTGAAATGTCAATTGCTTTTTCAATTTAAACCTTTCTTAGACCACTTTTTGTGTCTCCTTTGGTTTAAAGTGTGTAATGGCACTTGATTTTTGAAATTAAAACTTCCTATGCCTCTCTTTCCAATATCTTTTTTAGAAATGTTGCTAGTATACTTTATGTGTTGATTTTCTTGAAAAGGATCCTTATTTTATACTTGGAGAGTGTGAAATGTCACTTCTCCTTCAAAATTTTCCCTTTCTTACTCTATTTTTTGTTCCGCCTTTATTGATAATGATTCAAATGCTTGTTCTCATGAATTGAATGGGCGAAATGTCAATTGCTTTTTCAATTTTAACCTTTCTTAGGCCACTTTTTGTGTCTCATTTGGTTTAAAGTGTGTAATGGCACTTGGTTTTTGAAATTAAAACTTCCTATGCCTCTCTTTCCGGTATCTTTTTTAGAAACCTTGCTAGTATACTGTGTGTGTCGCTTTTCTTGAAAAGGATCCTTCTTTTATATTTGGAGAGGGTGAAATGTCACTTCTTTTGAAAAGATGTTATCTTGTTTTCTCTCTGTCTTTACCTAATGTTTAAGATAAGGTAATGGCCCGAAAGAGAAAATGCAATGAGGAGTATAGTGATAAGGGAAATGGCAATGAAGATGGTTCTTCTACTAGAGCTACAAGAGGTAGAGGGCCTACAAATTGCAACGATCTTTGGAGACGCGTATGAGGATGAAAACAATTGAGATTGCATTCAATTCCAAAAATAAGTCTAAAAATGCACGTACGAAGTGGATTACTTTCGTAGCATTCACTGCCCGGAGCAAAGTGGACATTATGGAATATGCATCATGGCCTAAAGTCCCTGACGAGATCAAGAAGACAGTGTGTATTTCATATGCATCATGGCCTAAAATCCAAGACATTGGCACTCGAAAAGGTATTTGATTTTGATTTCACATAACTTATTTGATTGTATTTCATTTTGCTACTCAATGAAATTTTTCTTTATACTCTGTGGCAGTACTTCAAGATCTACCGCACTCCATTAACCACTGAGGATATTGAAGCTATGAGAAAATTATTCACTAGTTATATTGTGGAGCATTATCCAAGTAGTTCTTGATGGTTGTTTTGCTAGTGTAGAAACTTCTTGATATTATAGTTGTATGAATTGTTGTGGATATGCCACTATAATGTAATAGTGATTTCTACTTCTATCTTGGCAATATTTTGTATATTTATTTTAAACTTTTAGAAGCAGGTTTTGCTCTAAACCAGAGATAGCTCAGAACTTTCTATGACGGGTATGAAAAACGCTATAGAAAATGAGTACTTTCTACGGCGGTTTTGCTGGGAACCGCCGTTGAAAGTGTCACTTTCTACGGCGGTTCTGAACCACCGTAGAAAGTCTGGACTTTCTGCAGCGATTGGGAACCACCAGACTTTCTACGGCTACCAGATAGATGGCGGTTCAAATGCAAGAAAACCGCCGTCAAAAGTGCGAAAAAACTGCCATTGAAGGCCCTTTTTGTAGTAGTGTAAGCATGTCGTAATGCATAGATCCAACTGCCATCAACAATACTATAGAATCAGTCTCTACATACAACTGCTGCAGGCCTAGCCTATGATATATCTGAAGCCCAATCAGAAGAGCCCGTGCTTTTGCCTGAAAACTCATAAGCATTCTAAGGGAAGCCCCAATTGCAAAGATCACCTACCTTCCAAATTCCTCAAAACCGCACCTGCTCCTAAAGGCCCTGGGTTCCCTCGAGACAAGCCATCCACATTCAATTTAAACCGACCAACAGGAAGGGGAATCCAATAGACAATCCGCTCCTCTTTCCGTTTTTGGCCGACAGTGGCAGGATGTTGCCCTTTAAGAAGATCGTGGTAGACCGGTATGGCGGGGATTTTTGAGCCAATAAGTCATAGGTAGACGTAAGAATCACTCATGGGCCGGACTAACTGTATTACCCTCATGAACTGCTTTGTAGTGTGCCATCCAGATCTCCCAACACATGACCGACCACTGGTACAATAGCCAAAACCATAGCGAAAAAATGGGCTATTTCAAAATCCTCCCTGAACCTAAAGAAATCCAATAAATCCCATAAATCTGTAATATGCATGTAGGTGATCCCCACTGTGTGCCCAAAACTCATGGGCCATAGGGCACTCATAGAACACATGCAGGAGAAAACTCTCTGAGCAGTAAAAAGAGCACTTAGACGCCAAATGAAATCCTAGCCATCGTAGTGCATCATCCATGGGCAGGAGACCATTCAGCAGGCGCCACATAAAGACAGTGAGTTTGAGCAGAAAAGGCCTGTTCCATAAGTCAGATACCACAACATTCCCCTTTCTCCGAACTACTCCATACATTGACTTCATAGTGAAATCACCTTTTACCTCTGGCTTCTATACCATCCTATCCGGACGATCTTCAAAATGGAGAGAAATCTCCTCAATGAAATCCCATAACTCCACCGAAAAATGGTCATGCATAGCACTCCGCAATAGATCCCGAGTATCCCATAACTGGCGTAGTGTCAAAATTGGGTCCTCGATCTCCTCTGGCTCAAAAAAAGATGAAAGGAAGCCCCTATCTGTTCAATTTGAAGACCAAAAGAGGGAAGAGCCATCCCCCACTAGAATACCCGAGTGCTCTGCCATTGTACTCCACCTCCTCTATGTGCTTTCAAACCTGAGAAGTCCTAGCTGACTGGGGTAGCCCCCTTATATGGGAGGCCTAAAGTATCCCCGAGTTGTGAAACTTCCACTAGAGTTTGCAAGAGAATGCAATAATAACATTCTCTATACCGCAAACCCTTAAGTCGTTTTCCTCAATCGGAAAAGTAAGCTTGCGCCAAGCTCTCCAATGCCTTTTCTTCTTCCTAGCTCTATACCCCCAAAAGAAGGATGAGAATATGGCTTCAATTTTGGCCACTAGGCCTTTTGGCGGCATAAGAGCTGCCCAGTAATGGAGAGACATAGTGGAGAGAACGTGCCTGACTAACAAAAGCCTTCCTCCCTGTGACAAAAACTTCCCTTGCCATCCCACCAGACGAGTATCAATCTTATCTAGCATAGGCTAGAAGAGAAGCATTGTGGATCTCTCCTGGGTTAGCGGACACCCCAGATACATAAAGGGAAAAGTCTCTACCCTCATCCCGGTCAACTGTTGTACTAAGCCCTCACTTTGTTGCAACTTCTTGGGAAGGTAGGAGGAACATTTAGGTTCATTGATTTTCTGCCCAGTGGCCCCTTCATAGAGTCGCAGAAAAACCTTCTGATAGACTCACTGCTCGCATTCAAGAATATCAACAAATCATCTGCAAAACACAAATGAGATATTCAAGGGGTCCCTCTAGGCGTAGAAAAAGGTCTCAAAATTCCCCTCTCAATGCGGACATTTATACCCCTTGTGAAAGCCTCTCCTACTAAGATGAAAAGGAAAGGGGATAGAGGGTCTCCTTGCTTGATCCCCCTGGTGGCCTGGAAAAAGCTGTGTGACTCGCCATTAATCAAAACCGAAAACCAAGCAGCTCAGAGATTCCCGAGGTTCAACTATACAAATCGAGTGGGAAAGCCCATTTAAGCAACAACTTCTCCTAGAAAGCCTTAACCATATCTAACTTAAAAATGATATTCCCTCCACAACATTTTTGATTGAGTGATTAAACCAACTCCTGTGCAAGCAGGACATTGTCTGCAATTTCTCTGCCTGGCAAGAATGCAAATTGTTCTAGAGAAATAACATACGGTAAGAGAGGTTTCAATCTAGCACACAGAATCTTTGTAAAAATCTTGTTGAGGAAGTTACAAAGACTTATAGGCCGGTAATCTGCAAAGGTAACTGGGTTCTTCTTCTTAGGCAGTATGGTATGAGAGTACTGGCTATTGCCTTGGGGATAGGCATGCCAGCCATGAACTTCAAGTAACAGATCCGGTGGAATCACATCCCATGCAAACCGGTAGAAGAACCCTATAAAGCCATCACTCCCTGGAGCACTCGCTAGATCCACTTCCCATACTAGAGTTTTCAATTCATCCATTGAGACCATGTGCAGCAGGAAAGGAGATTCCCCAACTGAGGTTGGGATCGTGTCGAGAAGATCTTGCATCGAGTCGTTGTCCCCTTCCTCGACTCTGAATAACTCCTGGAAAAACCTCCTAGCCTCCTAACCGATTTCAGCTTGGCCCAAAACCGTGTCCCCACTGGGAGTTTTAATGGAGAATACCCCTTCCTTGCTCAGGTGGGTCTGCAGTGTGGCATGAAAAAATTTTGTGTTCTGCTCCCCCTTCTTTAACCATTGAACTCACGACTTCTGTCGCCAAAAAATCTCCTACTCCAATAATTGCTGCGTCAAAAGTGCTTCCCCCCTTCTCAAGGCACACAATTCCGAATCTCCACCACATGCATCGTAGAGACCCTGTAGCTTGATTACCTCCTGCTCAGCAACCTCTATGTTTGAGGTAATATTCCCAAAAGTATTCTTATTTCATTCTCACAGATCCTGCTTTTTAAGGCGCGTAACTTTAAAGAGAAGCGCATCATACCATATCCCCTAGATGACTTAGCCCAACTATTCTGGATAACCTCCAAGAATCCTCCCTCTTCTCCCACATCTGATGTTATTTAAATGACTTTCTGACAGTTGGCATCGATGTGATTGGTTGTAAAAGAAGGGGAGCATGATCTGACGTAGCTTTGCTAAGCACTTTCACCTCACACCCTGGAAAGTGATGCAGCCATTCTGGGTTCATAAAAGCTCTATCAAGGCTTTTGAACCCTTATTTACTGACCACCCATAGATCTATAACCCACCCAGGTAAAATTCCTATCTTGAAGTGGGCAAACCCGACAACCCAGCCGAGCTAATAAAGTTTGTGAACTCTTGGATTGTAGACATATCGTGAACTCTGAGCATGGACCCCACCTTTGTTGTTGCATGGTCACTTGGGTCACTTGGAGTCAATACATGCATGGTAATGCATTGCCCAGCATTGAGGATTTGGCTAGCACCAACCGAATCAATTAATCCAACACCAACCGAGTCACCATGCATGGAGCTATTACCGACCGGATCAACATGCATGGACTAGAGAATGGAATGCAGCACAATTTTTGGTGCTGAGAATCCACTTCGCGTGAAGCCACTCGTCGAGAGGAATCTGCATATAGCGATGCATTGACGGAGTGTATCCACAGTGAAAGGCATGGGACGAAGATCATGGCCCTGAGATACTACCACTCCATTTTTAGCAGCAATTTGATCCATGCATACCCATAGCGAATTCATCAATCTTCTCGCTGGCCTCCTCATCGGTGACGGCCTCCACTACTACTGATTCCTACTTCACAACCGGTTGAAAACCTAGAGCTTCAGGCATAACCACAAGGGCCCCCGTTATCTCCACCGAAGTGGGCAGAGCCAACTCCTTCCCGACAGCTCAATTTTCTACAATCACCAACGGTACCTTTGAAGGACTTGAAACTATCCTCCCTGAATTCCAATCAAGCCTTTCCCATACCCCCTTTCTTCCCTCTACCTTGTCCCAAAAAACTCTATCCAGATGCTCATTATCTTGACCGGACAGTTTAGTTTTACCCTTGTCCAAATTTCCATACACTAGTTTATTCATCCGACAAGGCACATTCGAATCACCTACCTTGAGACATGTGGAACAGTAAAAAGGCAAGTGCTCGTATTCTATTTGTTGAAGAAATTTCTCCCCCCATAATTCCAAGTAAACAGATTCAGATAATTCACCCAACAAATCAATTTCCGTACAAACGCGGGTTTCCCTGAGACGAGACAGTGCCATAGAAGCACAATCTGCTTTGAACGAGTGGCCAAACATGTTACCAATTAAGGAGTGACCACTCATTATACAACTGAAAAGGTAAACAAGGTAAATGAATCTATACCTGAACAATAGATGATCCAGCTTTAGGATTGAAGTTGGGTGTTCATTTGACAATCCGCAACACATAACTCCCAAAGTTCCATACTCCGTGCATGAAACAACATTGATAATCTGAATCCTCCTCAAACCGTATAAGGACTTTATTTCAATCGATGAGGCTGATATGGTAGCCTCCTTCAAATCTTGCAGTGAGGAAGTCCCTTCTTAGATTGTCTACACTCGTTCTACCCTTTGAAAATTTACTAATGAGAGCGCGCTTCGACGGGCTTCTAAATCAGCAAGATCTTCATCGCTAAAAATTAGAGCGAGTTTCCCCTTACGCTCGGTGACCTGTTTAAGGGTCTTAGTGATCGGAGGTGACGGCAGTGGCAACTGATGTTTGGATGTCATTGCTGCCACAAAGTTGAGGGTAGCCGGTGGTTTTTGGCCTCCCTCTATTGCAGCTACCAGCAGTGACCGGAGATTAGCCTGATAAGGAAAGCCAAAATGCAAGATCTAGAAGTAAACGGTGACTGGAGTTTTTGCAGAGAGTTTCACAATGACGCCAAAATCTAATTCATGTGTGTCTCCGATGTACTTCAGTTTTGTGGTGGTGATGAAATATTAGTAGCTCATAATATTTACATATTAAAAATAGTTTACTTTGGGAAAGTTTTAATTTTCAATGGTGGGCAATAAAATGGAGGAAAAGATAAGTTACAGAAATGGACCGAAACAATGGCTGATAATTAAAAGGGGGGTGGAGGAGGTGATCATAAAAAGAATGGGAAAGAGAAAAGGGTAAATTCATTTTTGAGTCACCATACTATGCAAATATTCAATTTTTTGTCACCATACTTTAAAAATTTTATACGTTGTTATCATACTTTCATTTTTGTATTTTTTAGTCGCTTCTTAAAGTCAACCATTAAGTCACTAACGGACCTTTTTTCTAAAGGGCATTTTCGTCCTTGAGCATTCTTTACTCACATCCCTCCCTTTCCTTCTTTTTAGGGCTGATGTGGTGGTTATTAACCACTTAAATGATGCCATATGGACATTTATTGTACATCTCATCAGTTTTAGGCTTTGCTCTCTTGGTGACCTAACTTGGGAATTTTTGGTTTTAGAGAAGAAATATTTTTGGAAGAATTTTCTTTTGAAAATTTGTGTAGGAGAAAGATAAAAAAGTGTAATAATTGTGTTATTATTTAAAGAGTGAATTTATGAATTTGTCACCTTACTTTGAATTTGTTAACGTTTTAGTCACCTTACTTTTTTTATTGTTTTTTCAGTCACCTTACTTTTGTTTTTGCACCATTTTAGTCACTCTGTTAAGTTTCTCCGTTAAGTGACGAACAGAGCCATTTTTTGTGAGGGTATTTTTGTCCAAAAAGTTTTGAACTTAAATCTTTTTCCTAACATTTTGTTTTCTAGCTGTCACTCCTTTTTTACAAGCTGTTAACCCTATTTTCAGATGGTTCCGCAACGTCGCTCAGATGCCATGGCCGTGGCCGCTGCCCGTCATGGTCTTCAAGGTAGCCCATCGCCACTCCTAGTGCCACCCAGAACAGACCCATTTTTGTTCCTTCGGGTTAGTTGCGAAATCGATTCAGAAGCAACCCCCACAACCCACGGACTGCGCACACTCGCCGAGGCTCATCGTCGCCGCTATTTGCAAGAGAGACAACCCAACAAAAAGGGATAGCATTTGCTGGAAAAAAAAAAAAAAAAACAGAGGAAGAAGATGAATTGCAGAGAAGTGGAAGCCATGGGTGAGACTCGACGAGAAGAATCCTTATTTGTCGGTTCATCTCTGGGAGCCGTATCATTTGTACAAGCCTAACCGAAATCAGAATCGGAGATTGAGGTTACATTCGAATTTGGTGGCAGTTTGATCTGAGATGGATATTATTTCCATCTAGTGTTTCAGCCCAGCATTCTTTTTTTTTAAAATTTAATATTCTGTTTCTTTTTTGTTTTTTTTGGTTCCTTGTGAGTCATATTTTTTATTAGCGATAAACATATTGATTAGTTCAGTGGGAAGATTTAAAAGAAATATAGAGATCTGTTCTTTAGTTATACTCTTCTCATCAGTCATGGGTCGGGTTCCATTTTCTGGAACAAATTATGAACATTGATTTGTAATATTAATTGTAATTACAGCTGTTGTCATTGATGATAAGCAATAACAACTCAGAGTAGTATTTGAGAGAAGGGTCTTGGAAGCCTGGACTTAGTTTACCTCCCTATCAGAGGAAGGGAGACAACCCAGCAAAGAAAGTGTAGGAGAAAAGAGTGAAAGAGGAAAAAAGGCAACCCAGCAAAAACAAAGAGGTGATTGCTGGAGGAAGAAAAAAAGAAAACAGAGGAAGAAATTGAATTGATAACAACTTGAAAGAAAAAGGGATTGAAGAAGGGAATGATGAGATGTGGCTGCTGAAGAAGAGAGGAATAGAGAAAAAGAAAAGGAGGGGAAGAGAAGAATATAGGTGAAGGAGATCATGGGTGGTAGTTGGATAACATTTGACAGAGAGAGAAAATAGTGATGGCTAGAAAAAAGAGTACATGATAAGGGTTAAAGAAGTTTAGACCCTCAAATTTTACATTTCATTTTACTCTTATTTTTATTTTATAATAATTTTTCATCAATTCCAATAATTTTTTTTATATTTTCTAAATACCTTTTTACATTTTTCAAACACTTTTTTACATTTCCAATATAACTTTAATAATTTTAAAATTTAAAACACATTTCAAAACACCTTTCAAAAATGCATACCATACAGGGCCTTAGAGTCTTGGATGAAAATACCCTAAAAACAATGGCCCCCTTAGCCACTTAACGGAAGAATTTAACAAAGTGACTAAAATGAAGCAAAAACAAAAGTAAAGTGACTAAAAAAATAATTAAAAAAAAGTAAGGTGACTAAAACGTTAATAAACTCAAAGTAAGGTGACTAATTCATAAATTCACTATTTTTTCAATTTATGTGAGTAAAGATTTTGAGGGAATTTTAAATTTTGAATTTTAAATTGAGTAAAAATTGAGGTTTTTTCTTTGGGTTGGATTTTAGAAGAAAATCTAATGATTTTCTTTGAATGAGAATGAAAAAGAACAGAGTCTTAGGCCTATGTGTGGTATGATTCTCAAAATCATGTTTTGAGAATCATTTGAATTTTATAATATTAAAAAGCTTATTGGAAATGTAAAAATGTGTGTGAAAATGTAAAAAAACTTATTGGGAATAACGAAAAAGTATTATAAAATTAGAAATGCATCTCAAAACCATGTTGAAAATGTAAAAAAGTTTATGGGGAATAACGAAAAAGTATTATAAAATTAGAAATGCATCTCAAAACCATGTTGAAAATGTAAAAAAGCTTATTGGAAATAACGAAAAAGTATTATAAAATTAGAAATGCATCTCAAAACATGCACACAGGGCCTATGACTCTTTAATCAGCACCATCATCTACAAATCACCCCTTCCTGACCCTCACTCCAGCACAACCACCACCCCCTTCCCCTTCCCTCACTTCAACACCATCACTGCCCCCTTCCTCTCCCCTTACTTCAACACCACTGCCGTTCCTCTCCCCTCACTCCAGCACCACCACCCAAAACACCTGCATCCCAGCACGCCCCTTATTCCCTCACCCAAGAACCACCACAAACCCACCTTACCCTAGCACCCCCATAACCCTCCGTATTCTTGCCCGCAGCCAAACAGTTCCATCATGATCCACCACATTAGATCTGGGTCTTCCCGTACTGCTACGATCGCCAGCCTCACCAGACAAAATTTGAAGCTCTTGGCTATGGACTACAAGATCGGAGTAGTCGGGAAACTCATGGTAGTGGTGGCATACACGAGGAGGCAGTGGGTATGTGAGTGTTGCTTTGCGATGAAGAAGATGCAGACTGAATTGCTTCAATTTTTGTTAATCTAAAATTTGTCCGATGCAAATAATCGATAACAAAACACATTTTCAAAGAATGTTTGGGCTGGAATTGCTGGCTCATCTTGTTCCTTATACCATACTTCTTTTGTGAATACCCAAAATTTCATACTAGGATTTAAAACAAATAAAGGGTAAAATAGACCTTTACTTGTTTTTTATTGTGTAACATGATTGGTGAAAGATTATGTATTGATTGATTGAATTGCTTGATTGAATAATTGATTGATTGCATAAATTGATTGATTGAGAGTTAAAGTGGGTATAAAAGATATTTTAAAATAACATAAGGAAAGTAGGAAAAAAAAAAGGGAAAAGAATATAGAAAATCGCAGCGTGCGAGTTGTTGTCCGAGTCAGACGTGAAAACGGACAACACAATCAAGAAATAGAATCCGTAACTAAGAAATTGGAAATTGAGATAAATCCGATATATGGAAACTACCATATTTAAACATGCATTAATTAACTAAAGATTCTGAATTATTCTAACCCTAGTAGTTGTCTATAAATACAACCTTAAATCATGAATAAAAGCTTGAGCATCCAAAAGCAAAAGCTAGAAAAAAAAATAAAGAAGTTCCGTGAGAGAGAAGCAGCTGCCGCCTCCGTGAACCGTTACCGCCACCGCTTCCACCACCTTCATTGAAGTCCTATGAGTTTGTGGTAAAAGTAGGACCTCACGGTGAGTCTTAATTCATGGTTTGGATTGAGGATTAGAATTAAGAAAGCATGAATTGTATGAAACTTGATGAACAAGTAATTCAACTCTGTATGTAATAAATCCATAGAAAAGATGTTCTTAGGATGTTATTGTCTTTATGGAATGTTAAACATGTTTAGGATAGATGCCTATAGCATTTAAACAAACCGTAGTAATTAGTTCAAAAATCGGATTCCGGAAAATATACATGTTTAGAAACAGTGGTTTGAGCCTACTTCGGGGGAAGATTTAAGTGCGTTAAAGTAATCCGTTATGCAAAGTAAAAGCTTCTAGGTATTGCCTGTATGCTAGACTTTAAATCTATGCCTTTAATTTGGTTAAAAATGATCTGGAACTGTGTTAAAACATAGCTCGAAAGTAGTGTCCAGAACCAGAAGTTTCTGAAAAACTTACCCAGCCGTGCGAGTTAGTGTCCGAGTTAGACAGGTTCTCTCACAGAGTCCAGAAAATGATTTTTCTAAATTTTCAAAACTTGAAACCAGAAGAACACGAAGAACCCAGGTGCAAGTTACCCTGCGAGTCGGACAGGAACTCGGACACCCTCTAGAACCGAATTTTGCCTTATTTATGAAATTGCTCTTTATCCCTAAAGTTTGCTTTATTCCACAATTGACCCAAAAAGTATTAGCTTTATGAAACTTGACCTTATTATTTACCATTGACCTTTGACTTTCAACCATAGTTGACATAAAAGTCAAACCCGACAGTAAAATATAAAGTCAACCCTAGTTGACAAAAATTCAAAGTCAACCTTAGTTGACCAAAAGTCAATGTTAATCTTAGTTGACCAAAAGTCAAAGTCAACCTTAGTTAACCGTAAAGTCAAATCAAGGGAAAAATGTAAAGTCAAACCTTAAAGTCAAAACGTAGTTGACTTATACTACAACACTCGTACTGCAGGAGTTGACCGTTAACCGAGAAGCAAACCCGTCAATCGTTGACCACTCACGCCTTAGGAAAGGTGAGAGATTTACTCGATATTTTTGCAAAGGTTTAATTAAACTATATATATAGTATGAATGAACTATAAACTTGATTGATCACCTAAACTAAGAGGTTACCCACGTCTCACTTGTATGTAATTGGAATGGAATTGCTACATATGAGATGTATGCCATGATTGATTTCTTGACTTGATTTACTATACACGAGATGTATGCTTTCAATTGCGTACTTGCTTAATATAAGTACAAGCATGTATGCCTATTGATTGATGATTGATGGCATGAACTGTTATTGATTAAAAACATGATCGATTGTACACTTTAGAAAAAGCATGATGTACATCTAGGTGTAAATAGAAGATGTCTAACACATGTGCCATGAGTAGGTTGTTGTATTGCATATTGAAATGTTCAGAATTTATGAAAGCATGCTAGAGATACCATGTTTGCACGATAAGCGATAAGGTATGACACCTTTAAACTAAATAAAAGATTGTGCGTATCTAGTCTTAATTGATCAATTGTAATCACCCGTACGTATGAATACTATGAATATTGATGCATAAATTGTAATGCCATGTCTATATGATCACTTTGATATTAAGACATTTTTGTAAGTACCACGGTTGGAATTTTATATAGAAACCGAGGTCTCTCACTGGGCTTAGTGAAGCTCACCGCTTTCATTAACCTATTTTTACAGGTGCTTAATTAGGTATGATTTATTGTACGGTACGTTAGTTGTGAGGCCGACGTTCACTGCAGTAGTATTGAGCGCACTGATTGTAATAGTTAGGCCTAGACTATGGTTTATTTTAGATTAAGGGATAATTGGGTCATTAATTGACCCAAATAATGTTTTAAGCTTCCACATTAGACAATTATTGAATGCTTTTCAGATAAAGGTAATACTATATTTTTACTGATATCTGTATCAACTTGTTGGACGTGAGCCCTGAATGACGCTACCCCCTGAACCGGCCCGGACTCCTTCGCAAGAATGGCTCCTAGGGAGATGAGGTTGGGGTGGGGGCGTCACATCTTTGTTGTCGCTAGTTATCATTTTTTATGTACGCATATTGAAGTCTTGTATTGGGAGCGACATGGATACTTAAAGACATCAAAGGTGGGAAATTAAAGGAAGGAGAAATTACGTTCTCGACGATATCAACGACGCAAACAAAATTCAAAGCCTACCTTCAGGTAATTAAAGAGGCCATTTTGATAAGTCAAAGAAATATGATAATCCTAACGGCTGCAACGACCTCGCCAATTTCGTCCATGGTTCAGGCTTTCCAGATTTTGAACTCCAAGCAATTGCTTTCCTTATTAGAAAATTTTCAAGGTTCTAGAGAAGTATTTAAAGAAGCTCATGCTGCTTTACTAAATGGTGGGAATCCAAAAAAAAAAAAATGAAAAAAAGGATTCATTCTATCTTATTCTTTAATAGAAAATAAATAAATAAAAATGTCGACTGAAGTGGGTTTTCCCAATTTGGGAGAAGAAAATTAAATTTTCTGGGTTTCTTTTAAAGACCCAATTTGGGGTCACTAAAGATGAAATTATTCTCCTATTTAGTTTTAATGAATTTGGGAGAAGTTTTGAGGCTTTTGGACGAATATATCCTTAAAAAAAGTAGTCCGTTAGTGACTTAACAAGTGACTAAAAAAATGTAAAATGAAAGTCTGGTGACTACGTATAGGATTTTTAAAGTACAGTGATCAAAAGCTGAACATTTGGATAGTATGGTGACTAAAAAATGAATTCACCCTATCTTTTATATTCTTATTTTTTATTATCTAACAAACTCTTTTGTTTTCTATTTTTAAATAGAAAAAACATACACTTTGAATCTTTGATATCATTTGTTAGGAAAAGAAATAATTAATAAAAACATTAAAAAAGGAATATATCAATTTTAATGTGTTTTAATCCACGAGAATATTCATTATTCCAATTAATAAAAATTTACAGAATATAAGAGTTTTGATTTATTGTTTTCTCTCCAAACACACAAAACTTCTCCATTCTGATTCCAACATCCCTTTCTATTCTCTTCTGTTTCCCGCACACAAATTCAGTACAAATAATGTCTATGAATACCAAATCCATAAAAATAAAAAATAAAAATTTTACGTGGCCCAAATTTCAGATTAAGTCTAGAACTGAATTGTTTATGTGGCCAAATTGTAATTATATTAATATCTCTGCAAATTAATAATTTTGTGATCATGAACTTTTTTTTTTAGTCTAGAGAGATATTTGTTAATTTAAAGAGTATTTTACTTTTTTAAAAAAAGTTTTCGTAAACATATTTTAATTTATTTATTGTGTACAATTTAGGTGTATATATGGGTTCATGTGATTAAAGTCATTGTGAATTAAACTACTATATAAATCCAATATAGAAAGATTTTCAAAAATATGTGTGGCTTCATCAATCATGGCGGGTGCGTAAAAGGTGGCTTCATCGATCATGGCGAGTGCGTAAAATGTGGCTTCACTGTTCATGGCGCGTGGGTAAAAGATGGCTTCATCGTTCATGGTGCGTGCGTAAAAGGTTACTTCATATATCATGGTACGTGCATAAAAGCAAGTACGAGAAAATAAATTATTGTTTACGGGCTCAGTTACTCAAATATTTTTTTTAAATCCCTAATTTTATTATATATACATCTTTTTCGTAATTGTAAAGGCATCCCTCACTTTGGTAATCCCTTCGTTAACCCTAGTATATATACATCTCTTTAGAATAGGTTCTCTTAATCTTCTATTCAGATAGTAACTTTCTAGTAAAAAAAAAGTGCAAGGATTTGTTTTGGGACCATCTCAGGGGATAGTTTGTGGTCAAAATTCTATCCTTGCACAAAAAAATTAGTCTTCTGTGTTATTGTTTTGGATGGATTTGAACATTTATCTAGTAAGCATGTTGTTTTTACCATTTTGTAAATCTTTTATGTGTTCCTAAGATGATGGTTATAGGTAGCTAAATGTAATTCTATCATTTCTTTATTAGTTGTTAATCTTTTGAATGGATTTGAACATTTTCTAGTAAACATGTTGTTTGATTTGTACTTTTTGATGCTCAACTTTATATATTCCAAAGATGATGCTCGTTTGTAATTGAATGTAATTTTGTGATTCCTTTATTAGCTTTCATTGTTGAACTTCAATTTCATGAATTGATTGTTAGTTGTAGTTGATCAATATACCTATTATGTAGTTTTTCTTATTTATTTTTTCCTATAAACATAATCAATTAAGAGAATTAGATTTTTATTATCAAACCTCATGGAACATTAGTTGTAATTAATTAATTTTACAATAATTAACCAGTCTATTAGGAAACTTAAATGAAAACTTTTGCTCCATGAGACCACATAAAAGCTCCACACTCTCAATGTAGAGCACGTTTGACACACTTACCATATGAATTGTGCCACCTGTCACTATAAACCTAACCTCTCCCTTCAGGGCAAGTGCAAGCTCTGCTCGTAGCATTCGCCAGATGTTCCAATCCGATTTCTGTGTCAGCAATGGCAGTGGCTACTGCTAAAATATGAAACCAAACAACATACGTCAGAAACGTAAGAGAAAGTGAAAAACAAATTTCAGGCGATGTTGCTTCATTTTTCTCTCTCTTTCTCTTTTAGTACTGAAAAATTTGAAAATTCCATTCCGGTGGCCGGTTCTTCATGAGCCCTTTGGTTCCGTTGACCTTTCCAGGCTTTTCTGTTGTTGGATTGAAATTCATTGATCATGGCGCATGCATAAAAGGTGACTTCATCGATCAGGGCGCATGTATAAAATGTGGCTTCATCGATCATGGTGCGTGCGTAAAATATGGCTTCATCATTCATGGCGCATGCATAAAATTTGGCTTCATCGTTCATGGTACTTGCGTAAAAGGTCATTTCCTCGTTCATGGCATATGCGTAAAAGGTGAGTTCACCGTTCAGGGCGCGTGTATAAAATGTGACTCCATCGATTATGGTGCTGCGTAAAAGTAGGTACGAGAAAATAAATTTGTACTTAAAGGTTCAGTTACTCAAATATATTTTTTTAATCCCTAAGTTAACCCTACTATATATACATCTTTTTCATAATTGTAAAGACATCCTTACTTTGCTAATCCCTAAGTGAACCCTACTATATATACATTTTTTAGAATAATTTCTCTTAATCTTCTATTGAGATGACAACTTGCTAGTAAAAAAAAAAGTGCAAGGATTTGTTTTGGGATCATCTGTAATGATAGTTTGTGGCTAGAATTCTACCCTTACACAAAAAGGTAGTCTTCTATGTTACTCTTTTGGATGAATTTGAACATTTCTCTAGTAAGCATGTTGTTTTTACCTTTTTGTGGATCTTTTGTGTTCCTAATATGATGTAGGTAACTAAATGTAATTCTGTTATTCCTTTATTAGTGTTAATCTTTTGAATGGATTTGAACATATCTCTAGGAAGCATGTTGTTTAATTTTTACCTCTTGATAGCTCAATTTTATATGTTTGTAAGATGATGGTTGTAGGTAATTGAATGTAATTTTGTGATTCTTTTGCTAGCTTTCATTATTGAACTTCAATTTCATAAATTGATTGTTAGTTGTAGTAGATCAAGATGCTTATTGTGTGGTATGCCCTAGCGAGAATTTTGGCTTGTCTGATTACATAAACTAATAAAATTGAAACTATGGAATTAGATACAGTGATAGTTCGTTATGCAATGGATTTAGGTTATCATTTCAACTAATTGAATGGTAGGGTGATGTAGTATAGACATGGTCTCTTCCGCTTCCACTCTAGAAAGAAAATTTAAATGTTGATTTAGGACGAAAAGAGGCAACCCATAACTAATGGGTTTAGATTTGGGATTTTGACAAATTGCATGGTAGGGTGACATCGTATAGATACCGTCCCTTTTGTTTACACTCTAGAAAGAAAATTGAAAATTTGACTCGGAGCAAAAAGAGGTAACCCATAACCAATGGATTTAGAGGTATTATTTTGACAAATTGCAAGGCAGGGTGATGTAGTACAGATATTGTCCCTTCTGTTTCCACTCTAGAAAGAAAATAAAAAAATTGACTCAGAACAAAATGAGGTAACCCATAACCAATGGATTTAGAGTTGTTATTTTGACAAATTGTAGGGTAGGGTGATGTAGTATATATATTGTGTCTTTTGCTACCACTCTAAAAAGACAATCAAAGGGCTGATTTACAGTGATAAATGGTAAGACATGATCAAAGGATTTAGATTTGTAATTTTGATTAATTAAATGGTAGAGTTACGTAGTATAGATATCGTCCCTTCCACTACCACTCTAGAAAGAAAATCAAAAGATTGATTTGGCAAAAACATGTAACCCGCATTTTCAAATTGAGAATTCCAACTTTGGATAGCCTTTTAATAGGTAGAACTTGGATTAAAAGTTTAATCTTTATTTGTTGTATTACTTGTAATCCCTTCTAAGGGTGGTTGCAACAATAAATCCACAAAAACAACTTTATCATGCCACGTCAGCGCCACATCAAAAGTTTAAACCCATCCACTTTTATAAACCTATCTCCCATAATAATAAACCTACAAAAGCAACTTCAGCCTAGGTCCCACCAATATAGACATATATTTACATTTAATATATGTTATTCTGATACTATATTTACTCATTATTTTAATTATAAATTAATTTAATTTAATGAAATATTTAATTTAATTCCATAAAAACACATAATTCAATAAAGCACGTGAAAAATATTAAATAATTAGAAAAATATTATTTAAAGTACGTTATATTAAATAAAAAAAAAAAGTACATCACATATACTAATCGCTTCCACAATTTGCCCAAATATGCTCAACCAAATCAGTTTGAAGTTGTCGATGCATATCCCTAGCACGTAGCTCTTGAATACCTTCAAGATAGGTTTGAACTCTTAAGTAGTACCCAAATTAATTATTGTCGACGGAGAGCTGTCTTCATTAGACCAATTAACAGCTTCGTCTCCCTCGTGCTCAATAATCATGTTGTGCAATATAATGCATGTGTACATATATTTGTTAATTCTTCCTTGTAATAAGGTCACGTAGGACCTCTAACTATCCCCCAACGAGATTGTAGGACTCCAAATGCCCGTTCCATATCTTTTCTAGCTGCCTCTTGTCTCTCCTTGAATTTCTTTCGCTTGACATCCATAGGGCATGGAAAACTCTTAACGAATGCAGCCCATTCCGGATAGATCCCATCTGTCAAGTAGTATCATGTAGCGGTACACTATGCCGTTGACCGTGAAATCAACTTCTGGGGAATTTCCTTGCAGGAAAATGTTGAACAATTGTGATCCATGAAGAACGTTTATATCATTATTGGAGCCTGTAACACCAAAAAAAAAGCATGCCATATCCACAAGTCTGCAGATGCACCGCTTCAAGAATTATCATCGGGACGCCATAATCGCCTCGAGTATATTGGCCTTTCAAGCGACGGGGCAATTCCTCCACTCCCAGTGCATGCAGTCGAGGCTCCCCAGCATTCCAGGAAATCCATGCCTCTGCTCGTGCATTTGAATCAAGCGTTAAGTATCAGTAACATTTGGCTTTCTCAAGTATCGCTCTCCGATAACGTCGACGACGCATTGGCAAAAGTTGCGGAGACATTCCATAATAGTTTTCTCACCCATCCGTAGATACTCATCGAGTGAGTCAGCAATGGAAGAATATGCCAATTGATAAATGGTTGTTGTGCACTTCTGAAGTGGTGATAACCCCTTCCTTCCAGTTGCGCCGCACCTTAATTTGAAATAATCGGAGTGATTTTCCAAGGTGTTGATGATGCGAAGGAATAATTCCCTTTGCATTCGAAATCGACGACGAAATGTGTCACAATCATAAGTGGGATTGTTGGAGAAGTTCTCACGTCCACGATTCACATATATTCTCCAATTTCTTCTTCTTGAAGAACTTTGGTTTGCTTGAAGCTCTTCCTCATCAAGTAGAGCAACCATCTCTCACTCAATTTCATCTTCTTGTGCTACTTACCGTATGAAATTCTTTCACATTTCATCCAGTTGCTTCTCAGTCGGACAGCCATAAATTTTCTGTGGAGATTTGAGAATTGAGAACTGCGACAATTGGTATGCGTATGAAGAGTTGTGCAATGTTTCACCAAATGGAGTATTATATATAGCCAAAGCTGAAATGGGTAGTTGTGTAACGGCTAGTTTCCAACAGCTAGTTTCCAACGGCTAGTTTCCAAAATATGAAAATCAAATTTTCTAAAAACTTGATTGGGGAGATGTATTATTTGGATGAGGAGTACATAAATAATAGAATTGATAAGTATTTATTGGAAAAAAAAAAAGAGGGAAAGAAAAGGAATAATAATAAAAAAAAATGCAATGGCTCTATAAAAAAAAATTTTAGAAAAAAACAATTGCAACGGCTCTATAAAAAAAAGGAAAAAAAAAACCAATTATAGCAACGGCTATAATAGAAGAAAAAAAAACAATAATGGTTTTTTCAAAAGAAAAGAAAAAATAAAAATAAAACAACTTCTGGTGGCCGACAGTCACCATCGCACGCTGGCGCGGGGCCCACAATTTACTCACAAACCCAGCTTTGGATTTCCAAGGTTGGGTTTGTGACATGGCAATTTGTAGTGGTTTAAACCACCCAACGAAGTTTGGTTTAAACTCACTACAATGTTGCCATTGCAACTACCCTAAGTCTTAACATGTGGAGCAAAAGTTATGAAACTTTCGTATAAGTAAAAAATTATATAATGAGAATTGAGGAATAGGCCAATGGTAATTTTGTTGGGCAACAACTTGCAGGCGGTAGTATCAATTTCCACTAGTATAGGGAAAATGTAATAGGGTAGGTTTATTGGGCCCAAATTCCAAATTCCAAAAAATATATATAGATGGAGAAATTTTAATTAATTTGAATAAGTTAAAGCCTATGAATGAATTAAAAAAAATAAATTAAATATAACTTTTTGAGAAGATATCTACCAATAATTTTTTTTTCCTATAAACATAACCAATTATGAGAATTGGATTATTATTATCAAACCTCTTGGAATTATTAATTGTAATTAATTAATTTAGCAAACTTAAGCAGAAACTTTTGCTCCACGAGACCACAGAAAAGCTCCACCACTCTTAATGTGGAACACGTTTTGTACACTCGCTGCATAACCGTGCCACCTGTCACTATAACCTTAATCTCCCCTCAGGGCGAGTGCACGCTCCATTCATATCATCGCCAGATGTTCCAATTCGATTTCAGTGTCAGCAGAGGCAATAGCATCTGCTAAAAAACGAAACCAAACAACAAACGTTACAAACATAAGAGAAAGTGGAAATCAAATTTTAGGCACCACTGCTCCATTTTTTCTTTGACTTTTAGTACTAAAAATTCCGGAAACTTCACTCCGGCGACCTGTTTTTCATGAGCCCTTTTGTTCGGTTGATTCTTCAAGTCTTCTCTGTTGTTGGATTGAAATTTAGTAAACACTTTCTTCTTGCATAGGTTTCTTTTTTAGCGTGTTTATAAGGTGTTTGAGGTTATGCGTGTTGTGTTTTGATCTTTTTTGATGTCTATGTCCATACAAGCTTCATATATATGTTCCATGATGATGGGTTTTTGTTCTTGTTTGTAAAAGTGACTTCATTGATCATGCGTGTGGTTAAAATGTGGCTTTATCGATCGTGGTGTGTGCTTAAAATATGCCTTCATCGATCATGGCGCTTGCGTAAAATTTGGCTTCATTGTTCATGGTATGTGCGTAAAAAGGTGATTTCCTCGTTCATGGCCCTGTGCGTAAAAGGTGAGTTCACCGTTCATGGCACGTGCATAAAAGGTGACTCCATCGATCATGGTGCGTGCTTAAAAGTAGGCACGAGAAAATAAATTGTTACTTAAGGGTTCAGTTAGTCAAATATTTTTTTTAATCCCTAAGTTAACCCTACTATATATATACATCTTTTTCATAATTGTAAGGACATCCTTACTTTGCTAATCCTTAAGTTACCCTACTATATATACATCTCTTTAGAATAATTTCACTTAATCTTCTATTGAGATTGCAGCTTTCTGGTATTAAAAAAAAAAAGTGCATGGATTTGTTTTGGGATCATCTCAAATGATAGTTTGTGGCTAGAATTCTACCCTTACACAAAAAGATAGTCTTCTATGTTACTCGTTTGGTTGAATTTGAACATTTCTCTAGTAGGAATGTTGTTTTTACCTTTTTGTGGATCTTTTATGCATTCCTAATATGATGGTTGTAGGTAACTAAATGTAATTATGTCATTCCTTTATTAGTGTTAATTTTTTGAATGGATTTGAACATTTCTCTGGTAAGCATGTTGTTTAATTTTTACCTTTTGATGGCTCAACTTTATGTGTTTGTAAGATGATGGTTGTAGGTAATTGAATGTAATTTTTTGATTCTTTTGTTAGCTTTCATTGTTGAACTTCAATTTCATAAATTGATTGTTCGTTGTAGTAGATCAAGATGCCTATTGTGTGGTATACCCTAGCGGGAATTTGGGCTTGTTTGATTACTTAAACTAATAAAATTGAAACAGTGGAATTCGATACAGCAATAATTCGTTATGCAATGGATTTAGGTTGTCATTTCAACTAATTGAATGGCAAGGTGATGTAGCATATACATGGTCTCTTCCGCTTCTACTCTAGAAAGAAAATTTAAATGTTGATTTAGAGCGAAAAGAGGCAACCCCATAACTAATGGGTTTAGATTTGGGATTTTGACAAATTGCATGGTAGGTTGAGATTGCATAGATCCCGTCCCTTTTGTTTACACTCTAGAAAGAAAATTGAAAATTTGACTCGGAGCAAAAAGAGGTAACCAATAACCAATGGATTTAGATGTATTATTTTGACAAATTGCAGGGTAGTGTAGCACAGATATTGTCCCTTCTGCTTCCACTCTAGAAAGAAAATTAAAAAATTGACTAGAACGAAAGGAGGTAACCCATAACCAATGGATTTATAGTTTTTATTTTGACAAATTGTAGGGTAGGGTGACGTAGTATATATATTGTGTCTTTTGCTACCACTCTAGAAAGACAAGCAAATGCCTGATTTATAGTGACAAATGGTAACACATAATCAAAGGATTTAAATTTGTCGTTTTGATGAATTAAATGGCAGGGTGACGTAGTATAGATATCGTCCCTTCCATTACCACTCTAAAAGGAAAATCAAAAGATTGATTTAGGCAAAAATATGTAACTCGCTTTTTCAAATTTGAGAATTCCAACTTAGGATAGCCTTTTAACAGTAGAATTTGGATTAAAAGTTTAATCTTTATTTGTTGTATTACTTGTAATCCCATCCAAGTCTTAACATGTGGAGCAAAAGCTATGAAGCTTTGGTATAAGTAAAAAAATTTTATAATGAGAATTGAGGAATATGCGAATGGTAATTTTGTTGGGCAACAACTTGCAGTAGTGTAAATTTCCACCAGGGTCGGGAAAATGCAATAGGGTAGGCTCACTAGGCCCAAATTCCAAAAAAAAATATAGATAGAGAAATTTTAAGTAATGTAAAGAAGTTAAAGCCTATGAATGAATTAACAAGAATAAATTTTAAAAATTAAATATAATTTATTGAGAAGATATCTAACAATAAATTTTTTCCTATAAATATAATCAATTAAGAGAATCAGATTTTTATCATCAAACCTCTTGGAATTATTAATTGTAATTAATTAAGGGGTATGTTAATTGCATGACACTTTTTACTAAATACATGACACTTTTTAAAATTTTAAGTGGTAAAAAGACAATAATATCCTTATACATTTCTACCATCATAAATATTTTTCCCTACACCCTCATTTCTTCTTCAACTCTCCATTTCACTCTTTAACTCACTTTCATTTTTCTACTCCAATTCTTTCAAATTTTCTTTCACTCATCTCCATTCCTTCTGCAGTAAAAGTAAGAAGAAAACAACTTTTAAAAAGAATCGCTCTATACAGGTGGTTCTATGGGAAAGAATCGCCTCGCCCCAACCAGGCGATTCTATGGGAAAGAATTGCCAGGCGGAGGCGATTCTTTCCCATAGAATCACCCGGATGAGACGATTATTTTTAAAAGTTGTTTTTTTTTACTTTTACTGCAGAAGGAAGTAGAAAGGAGAAGGGTAAAAAAGTAATTTCAAGTCAAAATTTTTTAAAAAGTATCATTTATTTAGTAAAATATGTCATTCAATTAACAATTCTGTTAATTAATTTAGCAAACTTAAATGGAAACTTTTGCACCACGAGACTGCAAAAAAGCTCCACTACTTTCAATGGGGAACACGTTTTACACACTCGCCGCATAATTGCGCCACCTGTCACTATAACCTTAACCACTCCCTTCAGGGCGAGTACACGCTCCGCGAGTATCATCGCCAGATGTTCCAATCCGATTTCAGTGTCAGCAGCGA
The DNA here is from genome assembly GCA_016801395.1 of Leptodermis oblonga. Lineage (NCBI taxonomy): Eukaryota > Viridiplantae > Streptophyta > Magnoliopsida > Gentianales > Rubiaceae > Leptodermis > Leptodermis oblonga. The sequence continues at coordinate 47,581 of VMRK01000288.1, forward strand.
CAGTAGCTTCTGCCAAAAAACGAAACCAAACAACAACCGTTACAAACGTAAGAGAAAGTGGAAAACAAATTTCAGGCGCCGTTGCTCCATTTTCTGTGACTTTTAGTACTGAAAATTCTGGAAACTTCACTCCGGCGGCCTGTTTTTCATGAGCCGTTCTGTTTGGTTGATCTTTCCAGGCTGCTCTGTTGTTGGATTGAAATTCAGTAGAGACTTTCTTCTTGCACAGGTTTCTTTTTTTGAGCGTGTTTATAGGGTGTTTGAGGTTATGCGTGTTGTGTTTTGATATTTTCTGATGTCTATTTCCATACAAGCTTCATATATATGTTCCATGATGATGGGTTTTTGTTTTTGTTTGTAAAAGGGTTCCCTTTTTCTTCTTCTTATTATTCAAAGATATGATGAAGAACAGAGGATGTTCATCCCGTTTTATTTCTATTGTTTGTCTACTGTTTTTTTCATGCTACATTAGTGAGACGTTTTGGGGATTTTTGTATTATTTTGTTACTGCTGTTTAATCTCTTTTATATCCATGGCTTCTGTTTTGGTCTAGATTGTTGTATTATTGGCTATGATCTTCTTATTATTAATTTTTACAAAAATTGTGTGTAAAAAATGAAAATGTACTGTTTGTCTTGCCTCTCTATGTGGCAATAGTTGTTCTTGCTCCTTCAAAAGATAACATGTGATATTCTGAGAAGCTTTTTGGCTTGGGATGTTCTTTTGTGTTGGTGATCTGTTTCTGGAAATATCCCTTTTTTTTGTCTTTCCTCTCTCTTAGAAACTTGCTCCTGTTTCTTGTTTCTTGTCTGCATTTATTTTCTATATATCAAAAACCAGGAATTACCTCAAGTGCTATCTCAATTTGATTTTGCACCTTAGTTACTGCTATGATCTAATTTTCTTGTTTGATTCAGGATCTATGCTTCATCTGCTAACATTTTCTTTTGCACAGTTGATATTTCCAGGCTGGTCTGGTGTTTTGGGTTTGAAACTTGGATTGAAATTCATTGGCCATTTTCCTCTTGCACAGGTTTTTTTTTAGTGTATTTATAGGGTATTTGAGGTTTTGCAACTTATGTTTTGACTTTTTTTGATGTAAATTTAAATACAAACTTCATATATATATATATATATATATATGTATATGTTAGATATTTATTTACGTAACTGAATGTGGACTTTATGACCACTTAAATTACTTGAATACTAATTACCCTTTTAAGTATAAGATATGCTACTATGTTAAGAGAACTTATGTAGCATTATGATACTATCTTATCTTGGATGAATTTAATGTAGCATTTAGACCACTATCTTAGTTGATGAGTAATAACCATCCGGAGGAAGTAAAGGGAGATTTACGCACTAAAGTATAACCTGTGATGGGTAAGGCTTTCACCTATAAATATAACATTTCTCCTGATCCCTCTCTCCACTCTACGGATTGTGTGTGATCCCCATCAATAGACACAATATTATGAGAGCCTGGAGAGGGAAGATCAAGAGACTATTGCGCATGTGATTTCGATAACGCACCCAAATGGATCAATCAATAAGGTATGTAGTGTTTACAAATTATAATGGAAGAGTCCAGCTTATGAATTCTAACAGTATATATATATGTTCCATGATGATGGACCTTTGTTTTTGTTTGTAAAAGTTTTCCTTTTTTTCCTTCTTGTTATTCAAAGATATGATGAACAGGGGATGTTAATCCTGTTTTATTTCTATTATTTTCCTACTATTTTTTGATGTTACATTTGTGGGATGTTTTTGGGATTGTTGTTGTATTTAATCTCTTTTATTACCTGATTTGGTTTTGATTGTTACTCTGCTTCCTGTTGTGGCTGTTCTTATATTATTTCTTACTACAATCGTGTGTATGAGAGTACGAATGCACTGTTTCTCTCTGTTTTTTTATAATCGTAGCTTTGTTTAAATTCTCGTGTTGCTGGCAAAAATATTTGTCTTGCCTTTATATCTGGCAATACTTTTTCTTGCTATTTCAAAAGATAACATGGGGATATTCCTGGGGCTTCGGATCTGTTGTCGCAAAATTTGGTGCCCCAATTATGTCTCTTAATTGGAACGGCGTAGTTTCGTCCAAATCAGCTTAATTCTAAGACACGCAACATATCTCTGCTTCTGTTTTGTTCATCATTCTCTTTCCTCTTCCCAATATTTGGCCGCCAAAACTTCTTCAGCAATTGGCGCCAAAATTCTCTGGAAACGAGAAGAAACGGAAGAGACATATTTTGTAGGATCTGCATTGTCTCTTCCATTGCAGCAGGTGAAAATTAAACAGAAGCGTAGCCATCTCCCTTTCTCATCGCCTCCAAGATGAAAACTAAACAAAGCTTGTGAGGTAAAGGGTTTGTTCTTTTTGTTTCGTTTTGAAAACGGTTTTGATTTCAACAGTAAATTTAATATATTTTAATCATATTTTATCATTTCCAATACAACTTTTTGCTATTCATTATTTACTTTTTACATTATAAAATTATTTTTCAAAACTTGTTTTTAAAATTATTTTCAAAACGCCCAAAAAGAACAGGCCCAAAAACTCAAGAAGTTAGAATCCTCCACTCCAGGTACATTTTAATTTCACTGTAGTGCAAATAGGTTTTTCTTTCAATTGTTTTGTTGATTTTTTTGATATGGTTTAGTTATTGATTGTGCTTTTATTTGAAAAGTGAAGAATATTATACCTTTTTGGGGGATGAGTGTTACTCGATATATTTGGAAGTTGAAGAATATATTGTTTGTTGATCACATGGCATCACTTTCTCATTTTAAAACTGAGCCTGAGGAATCCACTGTCTCCATCGATTATTCTGCTCCTTATATAAACTCATTAGTTGGCCACCAATGAGCTTGACTCTATACTTTTTGACCCCCTTTGCTGCCATGGAAGACTTATATACTCTATTTGAATAGTCTATGTTAAATACTAATTACTCCTTTTCTCAGAATTTGACCGAACCTATGTTACATTGCCTTCCTATATTCTTGGTATTATATCATATAGTTAGTATCTGTTGGGATTTTCTGCCTTTTGCCTTTGGCTTTAAATAGTAGAATGCAGTTTTTTATATACATGAATCATTTACAAGAATTGTTATGAACTAAAATATATGCCATTAATGTGCCTGACTATAGCTTTAATGATTCAACATTGTCACTTTGGTGAAATTTTAAAAGGCTGCAGAAGTTTAGGTTCAGTTTTTCTAGTTTGATTTATTGTAGGATTAAAGATTACAGTTGAATGGCGGGTGTATCCCCATCTTGTCGTCAACTAAAATTTGAAGATATCAATGAAGTCGACAAGAGTGACGATCGCAGAAATGAGCTTATAGATGTCGCAAATCTAGATGCTGATGCGAATTTGAACCGTGTTTATTCAGTAGTACCCGAAGAATTCTATCCTAAAGTAGGTATAATGTTTGAGACGGAAGAAGATGCCTACCAATTCTATTTGGCATATGCTAAAAAGGTTGGTTTTGGAATAAGAAGAAGTAAAAGCCACCGTGATAAATTTTGAAACTTCACAGATGGATTGCTTTGTTGTAGTGCTGAAGGTAAAAGGGAAAAAGGCAAAAAAGATATGTATGTGAGAGTAGCACGTCCTGAAACAAGGTTTGGTTGTGAAGCTAGAATGAAAGTTGCCCGCCGAAAAGATGGAAACCTTCATGTGGTTGAGTTTATTGAGGAGCACAACCACTATCTTTCAAACCCAAAGGAGACACATTTACTCAGATCCCATCGAAAGACAACTTTAGCTGTAGCAATACAAATTGAAATGGCAAATGAGGTAGGAATTCCACCAAAGGCATCTTATGATCTCCTGATTAGGCAAGTGGGGGGTCGAGAGAATTTAGGGTTCATCCCAGAAGACTATAGAAATTACTTACGGTCCAAAAGAACAAGGGATATGGAAAGAATGGATACTGGAGGTGTTTTGGAATATTTATATGAGATGCAACTGGAAGATCCAAATTCTTTTTATGCTATCCAAGTTGATGAAGATGACTTAATAACCAACATTTTTTGGTCGGATGCAAAGATGAGAGAAGATTACTCAAATTTTGGTGATGTTGTTTGCTTTGACACAACTTACCGGAAGAACAACGTAGGATGTCCACTTGCAATATTTGTGGGTGTAAATCATCACAAACAAACGACACTCTTTGGTGTTGCATTGTTGTACGATGAGACATCACTCACGTTCGAATGGTTGTTTGATACTTTTGCTAAAGCTATGTGGGATAGAAGACCTACAACTATTCTTACAGACCAAGATGCAGCAATGGCAAAGGCTTTAGCATTGAGATGGCCTGAAACAAATCACCGCTTATGTATTTGGCACATTTATCAAAATGCTGCCATCCATCTAAGTGGTGTTTTCTCTGAATTTAACGATTTTTCTAAGGACTTCAGCTCTTGCGTATATGATTTTGATGAAGAAGATGATTTTTTGAATGCATGGAATGACATGTTGAGAAAATATGCACTTGAGGACAACAATTGGTTAAGACGCATGTTTGGGATCAAGGAAAAATGGGCTTTAGTATATGGTCGACAGATGTTTTGTGCAGACATGACGACAGGTCAAAGAAGTGAGAACATGAATAGTGCTATAAAAAGGTATGTATCATATAAACACAAATTTTCAGAGTTTTTTAATCAATTTGAAAGACTTCTTGAAGATCGTAGATATGAAGAGCTAAAGGCTGATTTAAGAATGAAAACAAGCATTCCATCATGCCATTTCCCGTTGAAATTTTAGAACATGCAGTAAGTGTTTATACTCCTGAGGTTTTCAAGTGCTTTGAAAGTGAATGGTATAAGTCTCATAATTCTTGTATTGAAGCTTGTGGGGAGGTTGGATCAATTTCGAATTATAAAATTAGTCCAAACAAAAAGAGTTACCATCATATTGTAACTTATGATTAATCAAATGAAAAAGTTGACTGTAGTTGTAGGAAATTTGAATTTGCAGGCATTTTATGTTCTCATGTTCTGAAGGTATTTCGATTGAAAAATATCATGGAAATCCTGAGTCATTATGTATTGAGAAGATGGACGCGTAAAGCAAAACTTGGGATCTTTGGAGTTGAAACTTCTGGAGTAAACAATAGCAATATAGATCCCAAAGTCTGTCAAAGTATGTGGTATAAAGAATTGTGTGGGTTGAATATCCAATTGGCCACAAAAGCTGCAGAGAGTGAAGAAACTTACAAAATTGTTAAAGATGGCATTATGAAGATGTTAGAAACTATGGATGATTACAAAGCAATGGATCAATTGTTCAACAATCAAATGCTTGATTACAAGGTGACGTGATTGTTCAATGTTCAAGTGTTACAACGAATACCTTGAACCAATTTGAAATTGGTACTGCAGACAGAAACATGATTGGAATTACAGAATCAAAATCAAGAAGAAACCTATTTTAGGTAAGAGACTGAAGGGCGGCTTAGAGAAGAAAATCGTTTCAGGTAACAGATTGAAGGGTGGCTTAGAAAAGAAAACCATTTCTGATAAGAAATTGCAGGGTGGCTTAGAGAAGCCTTCAAGAAGAAGTAAATCATCCAAAACAAGTCAGACTCCAGCAAATGTCACACTTTTGCCCCAACCATTACCATCTACTATTGAGGTTTGTTTTACTAATTTAAATGAGATCATTCATGCATGTCAAATTTCTTAATAATAGTTTCTTTCTTCCTAATATAAAAATAAACCCCAACAGGCTAGTAGTTATGTTGAGAATCTACATATAGCCCAATCTCACCAACCGTATTGTTTACTTGAGGAACATTTTCAGGTATTACTTTAAATATTAACAAAAAAAAAAAAAACTTCATTTTTAATTGTAAGTAAAAGCATTGTGACTGTATCACTTTAATTTTTTTTTATTATAATTAATGTAGGTTGTCCCCGCTATTGGTTCAAGTCAACACAACTCTGTTGAATGTGCTCCATTTTTAATGGCCATGACAAACTCACAGTTGGTAAATTGCTTTAGCTCATATTGTACTGATGATGTTCTTTGGTAATTAACTTTCACAATTAAGCAATGCAGTTCTTATAATGATGACAGGGACAAGAACCTCATGGTATTGGCGATTTGATCACAAACAGCTCACAACAGAGCGTTGATGTCGATTGCGAAATAAGTGCAAGGATTGCTACTGAGATATGTGATTGTCCAATCCCATGCCAAGGAGGCCTACTCCGTAAGCTACAATTTAAAAGATACGAGGAAGAATATTTAAGTTTGTGTCTCCTCTGTTGTTTTTGCCTTGTACTGATTTAAAGTTAAGGATTTTATTTCCAATCCCTTTCGGTATATGTGTAATTTTTGGTAGTTCTTTAGTGTCATTGAAAGAACTTTTAAATAAGGTGTTGTGCTTTGATTGCATTCCCATTGATTTCAGTTCTAATAAGTTGAATCAAGTACTTAAACTACCTAGCTAGGGGAACTTCTAAACATAAATACATACTGGAGATTGACTCCCCTGGGATTGAACTTTGATGTTGGACTGCCAAAGCCGATCTGAGATTAGTTGATATAGTAGTTTGAAGTGGTGCCTTATAATACATTCATATCCCACCATGCTGCATAAATCTCTGGCAGATATAGGAGTTCAGAAAGATTTGGATAATTCATTCCAAGTTTGTCCAGTGAAAGCTGTGGGGGAGTGGATTTGTGTTGTGCGTGGAGACTGAGGAGGTTGATGCAGCCGTGGAGAAGGCTGTGAAAGCTGGTGCTGTTTCAGATGGTAGCACGGAAGCTTGCTTGAAGACGGCTTTGGGTCATTGCGAATTGTGAATTAATTAGCAGGTTTATCAAGTGGGAGAAAATTTGGACGAAACGGCGCCGTTCCAATTAAGTGATATAATTGGGGCACCAAATTTCGCCACAACAAATCTGAAGCCCTTTCTGGGAACCTTTTTGGTTCTTTCCAGAATTTTAAAAAGTGGCTTAAGAAATAACAAGACTGATTGGTTTCTTTTGTATTACACAGATAATTATTTCAAAAAATAGCCCCTTCTTTTTTGTTTTTTTTCTTTCCGTCACATTGCTGCAAAGAAAATTGGCTTATGTGGCTTTGCTCTCTGTTAGAAACCTCCTTTGGGATTTGGGGTGTTTTGACTGTATTTTGAGAACAAATTCAGAAAACAGGGATAGCATCTGGTTGACAATCTCTGGTTTAGGTAGATAGGATTCTATTCCACCTATTTTCTTGTTCGATTTAGGATCTATGCTTCATCTGCTAAACTTTCATTTTTCACATTTGATTTTAGGCTTAATTTCTACAGTATGTCTTGCTCTTCGGTAGATGAAAGTGACTTAAGTGAATCAGACCTCGAAGAATATAGCATGAAATGCTATCAGATGCTTAAAAATGATTACCTGGAGCTGAGAGTTTCAGATGAAAAGTATAAATGCCATTTCTGCCTGGAAAATCCCGGCTGTTCTAATTCAAGGACCTGCATCAGCACGCTTCAGGAGTTGCTAATGGTTCACAGAAAAGAAAGATCAAGGAACGGGAAAAACATCTGGGATTGGCGAGGTACTTGGAGAATGATCTGGACAGAACTGAACAACCAATGGAAGTTAGTATGAACACTATTTAGGACGGTGAAGACAGCCATGCAGATGAAAATTTCATGTTTCCCTGGATAGGAATTGTTGCAAATGTTCCTTGCCAAAGGAGGGATGGGCGATATGTTGGCGAAAACTGCACTAAGCTTAGGGATGATCTTTCCAACAAAGGGTTAAATCCATTGAGAATTCAACCTTTGTTGCATTACAAGGGATTCTTAGGATACGCATTGGTGGAGTTCAGCAAAGATTGGCATGGATTTAGTAAGGCAGTGACATTTGAGAAGATGTTTGAAGCAAACCATCACGGGAAGAAGGATTATTATTATTCATCTGAAAAAGGGAGTGATCTATATGGTTGGGTTGCTAGGGAGGATGATTACAACTCGTACAGAATCTTTGGAAAACATCTTAAAAAGAAGGGAGATTTGAAGACCATTGCTGGTCTTCAAGAAGAAGAGCATAACAAGGCGTCACAACTTGTCTCAAATTTGACAACTCGAGTAGAGATGAGAACTGAGTCCATCAAGGAGATTGAATCTAAGTACAATGAGACTTCACTGTTCTTGAACAATTTGATGATTCACAAGGATGAGCTCCATCAGCATTATGAGGAAGGTATGTGTATCGCTTGCGTTTCTGATATGATGCATTGTTTGAATTGATTGGTTTTGACATTTTCTTTCCCTGCATGTTAGAGTTACGGAAGATGAAGGAGAAAGATAATACTCAACTGGAAAGCATTTTCTCACGGCTAGAAGCACAGAGAAGAGAGCTCTTGGGGCATGAGGCCGAATTGGGGAAACGAGAGGCCCTCAACGATATGGAGAGGAAAAAGCTTGATCACCAGAAGGAAATGGTAACTTGGTGAACATTATATACTTGTTCCAACTAAGAGCGTTTAGAATGTTAGATAACTAAAAATCAGCTTATTTGAACTTGAAATGTGCTCTCAAAGAAAATGTTTCGTTTCAGATGCATTTAGTTTAGCATTTTTGGATAACAATTTTTTGAGTTATGTGCTACCTTAATGATATATATTTACTCTGCTGCTTTTGTATTTTATAGAATGAAAGAGCCACCGCAGAACAAATGATTGCAAATGAAAAGATGTTGAAGTTGGCAGAAGAGCATAAGGTATGGTTCCACTATGCTTTTAAAGTATATAAACCTGTGACAATCTTGATTCATTAAATGATTTTGGAATGGAAAATTGCAGAACGAGAAACAAAAACTAGGCAACCAAATCATTGAGATCCAAAAGAAAATTGATGCAAAACAAGCATTAGAATTGGAAATACAACGCCTCAGAGAGGCTATCCAAATACATGAGCACATAGGAAATGATGGAGATGAGGAAGACGTGTCGAAGTTACTAGACATTCAAAATGATCTCAAGGAGAAAGAAGTGGAGCTAGAAGGAATGGATGCAACGAACCAAGCTCTCATTGCCAAGGAGCGTAATAGCAATGACAAATTCCAAGACGCCACAAAGAGATCATTCAGGTAAGAATTATAGAAATATATTCAATTGTGTATGAATAATGGCATGCTTTTACATTGAGTGTAATCTCCTATTTATAGCTAACCTTTACACATATGATAAGAACAAATTAATTACAGGAATAAATCTAGGGATACAACATTAATGGGAGAAGGATTGCATGGAGAGGATAATGGGATAAAGGTTTGACTGGTATGGCTGGCTTCAAAGGACGACCTGGAGAGTTCACCTCGGCTGACCTCTGCTTCACTAATTCTTATTTTTAACATGCCCCGCAAGTTGGACGTCCGTGAGAAGAGACCAGTCTTGATCAGCAAGTCTTGAAATCAGGACCAAGGTAGTGGTTTGGTGAGGGGTCGGCGAGTTGGTCCGCTGAGGAGACATGTGTGACCCGTAAAGTGCTATTTTGAACTTGTTCACGGATAAAGTGAAAGTCAAGGGCCAGAAGCTTCATGTGCGAATGGAAGACGGGGTTGGAGCAAATGTGTGTTGCCCTCATATTGTCACAGTAGATGACCGGTTATTGAGGGAGTGAGATTGCCAGTTAACCGAGAAGGGAGGTGATCTAGCTGACCTCGGCTGCCGTCGAGGCGACAAAGCGATACTCAGCTTCGGTGGAAGAGCGAGAAACAATGCGTTGTTTCTTCAAGCTCCACAATATAGGATTGCGGGTGAGGTACACAATGTAAGCACTTGTGAAGGTGAATTCGTCTTTGTTGCCCGCCCAGTCAGCATCAGAGTATGTCAGGAGGCCAAGAGGCGACTGTTGGTGGAGAAGAATGCCACAATCAATAGTGCCACAGAGATAGCGAAGAAGACGCTTGGCCACATTCCAATGGTTAGTGGTGGGATGATGCATGTATTTGGACAACTTGTTAACCACATATGAAATGTCTGGTCGGGTGAGTGTTAGATATTGGAGACTGCCAACCACAGCTTGGAACTCAGTGGGGTCGGAGAAGGCCGGACCAGCGTGGAGTGTAAGAGTGAGTGATGTGGCAAGAGGAATGGCCATAGGACGAGCACCAGTCATCTTTTTTCTAGCCAGAAGGTCAGAATGTAGCGACACTGGGAGAGGAGCAGCCTATGGGGCTGACGAGCGACCTCAATCCCATGGAAGTAGTGGAGGGGGCCGAGGTCTTTAAGAGAGAAGCGACGGGCAAGAGTAGAGATGAAGGCCTGAACTTTGGCTGTATTGTTACCTGTAATGATGTTGTCGTCCACATAGACAATGAGCATGAGTGTGGTGCTGTTGTCCTTGTATATGAACAATAAGGTGTCGGCAACGGAGTTCCTGAAGCAGGATGCAAGTAGGAAATGGCGAAGTTCATTATACCATGCCTGAGGAGCTTGCTTGAGCCCTTATATCGCCTTTCGCAACCGGCAGACATGGTGAGGGTTGTCGGCATCAACAAAGCCTTGGGGCTGAGCCATGTAAACGGCATCCGTAAGGGTGCCTTGGAGAAAGGCATTGTTGACATCAAGCTGGCGGAGGTCCCATCCTCAGCTGATGGCAAGTGAGAGAACTAGGCGAATGGTGGTCGGTTTGACCACCAGGCTGAACATCTTATGCTAGTCCACACTGGGCCGTTGATAGAAGCCTTTGGTTACCAAGCGAGCCTTGTACCTGTCAATAGAACCATTAGATAACCTTTTGATACGAAAAATTCATTTGCACCCCACAAGATTCTACTCAGCTGAGCGAGGGACCAGCACCCAAGTCCCATTCCGAACTAAAGCATCAAATTCCTCGGACATAGCTTTGCGCTAGCGGATATCTTTGAGTGCTTGGGTCACACAGGTTGGCTCAAGGTCGGGGAGAAGTTGGGCCGAGAGGGTCAGTTTACGTTTGGGTTTGTGAATGTTGTTTTGTGAGCGAGTGATTACCATGAAAGTGCTGGCTGGGGGAGGTGGTAGGGCCAGTGGGCGAGGGGGTGGTGATGGGGGGATTGAGTGATGGGACGATGCCGAGGTAGAGGTTGAGTAGGAGGCCGAGGCTGAGTGGGAGGACAGGGACGAGGTCAAGGCTGGGGACGAGGTCTAGACTGGGAGGAGGTCGAGGCTGGGGATGAGGTCAAGGCTGGGTATGAGGTCGAGGACGGGGACGAGGTTGAAGCCAGGGACGAGGTCGAGGCCGGGGACGGGGTCAAGGCCTGAGGAGTGGCCGAGACTGAGGTCAGAGCTAAAGGGGTGGAGGTCAAACATCCGGTGTGGTAGAATCGACTGGCTAAAAGCCACTGGAACGATCTGCAGATGACATGTATGACGTCGATAGGTGGGCAAGGGATGGAAGCTAGGCAACAGTAGTGGGAGTCCGTAGGATGGGCAAGGTGCTGATGGAGGGTGAACATGGGAAACTCAAACTCAATAAAATGAACATGACAAGAGGAGAAGAGCCGCTGGGTGCTCAGGTCAAAGCACAGGTAAGCACTTTGAGTAAGGAGGTAGCCCAGAAATACACAAGAGGTGGAGCGAGGTGCGAGTTTGTGAGCGGAGTAAGGGCGAAGCCAAGGGTAGCATAGACAACCAAATGCTCAAAGTTTGTGGTAATTGGGTGATGAACCGAATAGTTTGTGGTAGGGAGAGGTCATGTTAAGGGTTGGTGTTGGAAGACGATTGATGAGGTATACAGCAGTGGCAAATGCATAGGACCAGATTTAGAGGGCGAGGGAGGCTTTGGAGAGAAGCGAGAGACCAGTTTCAACAATGTGACGGTGTCGCCTTTCGAAGAACCCATTGTGTTCTGGGGTGTGTGGTGGGGTCTTGAGGTGCGAGATGCCATGTGTGGATAAGTAATGGGCAAGACCAGTTGTCTTAGCGAGGTCCATGTATTCCTCCCCATTGTCTGAATATAGGCTAATGATTTTTCGGGAGAAGAAATTTTTGACAAAGGCTTTGTATCGAGGGAAGATGGTGGCAACTTCAGATTTGAGTTTGAGGGGGTACAGCCAGATGTAGTCGGTGAAGTGATCCACAAAGATAACATAGTATTTGTAGCCATAGACCGACGGTGTGGGGGAGGTCCAGACATCGGAATAAATAAGTTGGAGAGGAGATGTAGACACAAGTGATGAGATAGAAAATGGTAATTTATGGCTTTTATTGCTCAGACAATCATGATAGTAAGAGGTGCTGGAATGAGTCATGTCTACATCTAAACCAAATTTAGAAGTGCTGTGTCTCTGAGTGGACTCGGATGGATGACCAAGGCGGTGATGCAATGTACTGGCCAGAGATTTGCTGCTGGTGTAGGCAGTGAGAGGCTGGGACGAGGTCAGATATTTGAATTTGGAGTGGGGCAAGGCCGAAGTGCAGGTCGGCCATTCATACACACTATCTTTAGTTTGTCCTTCCAGCAGCTGGGTTCCTGTTAGTGGATCCTTCACACGAAAAGAAGATGATAAGAATTCAATAGAAGTATTGTTGTCTTTGTAAAATTAAGATATGGAGATTAGATTTCTTTTCATGTTAGGAACAAAGAGAACATCATGTAAGTGAAAAGTGTGAGAGGAGGTAGGAAGGGAAGATGAGCCAGTTCTAGAGATGTGGAGCCCAGTACCATCACCGATCAAGACATCGTCAAACTCATCATACAGGGAGTGAAGAGAGAGGTTGCCAAGGTCCGAGGTGACATGATGGGAGGCGCCACTGTCAAGGAGCCAGGTGGGAGTCGCGGCTGCTGATTTCTGAGCATAGGCCTGTGGTGGCCTCTGGGGTCCAGGGAGTGAGGGGCGGGGTCCCCCTTGGTTGGTGACCTGGACTAGATCGAAGAGGGGACAGTGCACAATGGAGTGACCCAGTTTTTTGCAGCCTTGGTATTTGCCCAAATACTGGAGGGCCGGGGTGCAGGATGAGAAAACTGGGCCAGGGCCGAGTGCTGAGGTCCGAGGCTGGAGGACCGAGGTGAGAACTACCAATGTTGGTTGGGCCGAGGTGCAGACGACCACGACTGGTGTCGGGGCGTTGAGTGGCGAGGAGGGCCGGTGTACCGAGTCACCGTTGCTTTGGCTGTGGTAGGGTGTGCGAATGAGGGAGCTGAAGACTGCCTTAGAGCTAGTTCGCGGTTTGTGAGTGTCTCATGGAGTTCGTCGAACAAGATCGTGGTGTCCTGTCCTTCGACGACGTCAATGATGTGGCGATAGTTCTCATCGAGACCCGCCAAGATTGATTTGATGAGGTCCTCATGGTCTAGCGATTTGCCGAGGACAGCGAGTTCATCGGATTTTCCTTTGATGAAGTGCAGGAAATTCGAGATCGACTGGGAGCCTTTCTTCGCGCATTTGAACTGGTCTTTGATCTGCTTGATGTGACCACGAGTTGGGCGAGCATATGTGTTGGCAAGTGTCTGCCATGCGTCGTGGGACTAGGTGGAATTCTGGATGAGAGAAATGAGGTTGGACGAGATGGAACCAATAAGGGCGCCAAACAGTAGTTTGTCTTGTCTGGTCCATGGGAGGTAGGCCTGGTTGGGTTTTTTACCATCAGTTGTGTAGACAGTCGCCAGTGGACAGGGATGCGAGCCATCAATGTACTTGTAGAGGTCATAGCCAATGAGGATGGCCTGAACTTGAAGTTTCCATGCGATGTAGTTAATGGATATGAGTTTTATGAGGTTGATGTGGGAGAGGTTTATGAGGTGAAGGGATTCAGTGGAGATGAGCCATTAGGCAACTGGGTGGAATTGGTTTGGTTAGGGATGTCAACGATCTGACGATCAGCGGCCATAGTAGCGATGATGGGAAGAAAAAAAATAGTGTGTTGGGAGCGGTTTAGGATCGAGTAGGCTCTGATACCATATAGAAATATATTCAATTGTGTATGAATAATGGCATACATTTACATTGAGTGTAATCTCCTATTTATAGCTAACCTTTACATATATGATAAGAACAAATTAATTACAAGAATAATTTTAGGGATACAACATTAATGGGAGGAGGATTGCATTGAGAGGATAATGGGATAAAGGTTTGACTGATACGGTTGGCTTCAGGGGACGACCTAGGGAGCTCACCTCGGCTGACCTCAGCTTCACTAACTCTTATCTCTAACAAGAATTGCATCATAGTTTTCATCTTTTTCTTTCTTGATTAATCAACAAGATTGACCCTTACTTTTCCCTTAGGCTTTGAAGGATAAAACATCTCGGATTATCAGCGTGAAAAGAATGGGGGAACTTTCTGTTGCACCAATCCAGGAAACAATTCAAAAAACAGTAACACTCCTCAAGTCAGAAGCTCAAGTGAGAGCTATGCTGCTGTGTTCACAATGGCAGGCAGAACTAAGTGATCCCCACTGGTATCCTTTTAAGATGGTGAAAGAAAGTTGAGGGTAGTGAGGAACATGAGGTATACTTCTCATTCTAATTTCGACATCAAATAGTTTTAGCCTTATTTTACAGGGTTGGTTCTTTGAAAATTGGTTTCCATAGTATAAGCTTTTGGTTTCTTGAATGCAGCAAATTGTGGACTCAAGTGATGAAAAGCTAAAAATGCTGAGGACCCAATGGGGGAATGTAGCATATCAAGCAGTGGTTACTGCTTTGAAAGAGATGAATGAGTACAATCCCAGCGAAAGGTATCCAGTACCCGAGTTATGGAACTTCAAACAAAACAAGAAAGCAACTCTGAAAGAAGTAGTCATCCCTATAGTCGACCAATGGAAAATGCTGAAAATAAGAAATTTATGAAAGGGAAAATGTTCATCAATCGAACTCCTCGTCAAGTCAAGAAAAGAGTTGCAATTTTGGGATGAATACAAACACTTGTTTCATGTTATGTTAAAGGCTTGCTTTAAATCTGCACTTCAACTTTTTTTTTTATTGAATTTTCCTCCATGGAAAACTGAGTGGGCTGGTCCTACCTCTTTATAAGTTGTGTTGTTATGAAGCAAATATTTTGATTGTCTACATTAATTACTAATGAATGGTTTATTAGCTATTTTAAAGCATTATAAAAAGTTTGAATGACTCGTGGGACGGATGAGTATTATTTTTACCACAAAACTTTTATAGAACGAATTTATAAATGCAACGGGAGTATAGATGTGATGCCGCGTTGAGTATCAATTTGCGTATATAAGTTAACATTGAGAATGAGTATTAGTGAGAGTTAACTCATAGATTTTTGGGATAAGGTGCAAAAATGCCCAAAACTTTTAAGGCACAGCCATTTTTATCCTAAAGTTTTTTTATGTACCCGTTTGACCTCAAAGTATCCAATATAAATTTGATTCACAATAGCAAAATATACGTACTTGTTTATAAAATAAAAGTGAGTGACAACATATACTTAATTTATGATCTTGGGTCACAAATATGATGCTTACATGCATCTACTCTCAAATACAAAATCCCATGTCCCACTTTAGAAGTCATATTTAATTATATCACACAACCCAACTTAAATTTACTGTGCCACAAAATTTTATTTTGCAAACCGAATAAAATTAATTTAATGTTGTAGGTCAAGTTCTATTTAACACATTAATAACAATTTAGCAGAACGTTTATCTATATGTTATTTTTTATTTATTTTTTTGTGGTGGTGTGGGTATAGCTAACCCACATTTGGAACTCTAAAGGCATATTAGGACATAAAAAACTTTGAGAGTATATTAGGACATAAAAAATAAGTTTGAGGGTACACTGAGACATCACAAAACTTTGCGAATCAAAATGGACACAACCTAAATGTTCATGGGTATTTTTGAACCTTAACTCGCAGCTTTTTTTTTTACTTTGCTTTTCTAAAGAGTAGTGTTGAAGAGAACTGGTCTGATTCAAGAGTATCAGTTCCAAATTTGATTTTAATTTTTCTTTAGTGCTACTCCTTAACATTACAAGTGCTACTCTTCATGAGTATCAGTGCTACCCTTCATAAGCATCAATGCTACTTTTCATGAATCTCAATATTACTTTTACTTTTTTTAACTTATTTCTTTTTTTTAGTGTTACAGGTTTAGGGCTACTTTTTCTTTTTCTTTTTTTTTTAGTTTAACAAAAGTAATACTTGAAGAGAGTCATGAACAAAAGTAGTACTCACAACCCTTCCACACGCAGAAACAAAACAAAAAAAAAAATTTAAAAACTAGCAACTAACTCTATTTTTAATTTCAAAATTAAGTACTCGTCTCCCTCCGTTCCATTAAAAGATTTCACTTTAAAAATGTTTTTAATCATGTGCGGTCCATATTTAGCCTATACTCAATAGTACTGATAAATGGGATAAATGGTGTAAAATTAGCTATTTTAGATGTTGTACCCTGAAATTCATAATTAATAAGTTATACATTGATAAAAGTAAACTTTTCTAATGTAACGGAGAGAATAATTAATTTCAAGTTGTGAAAGTGTCCCCCTTTTTTTTTTTTTTTTGGGATGATAACACAGAGCTCCAGATGACGTTCGATACAATTGCCACATGAAGGCGAGTGGAGACTTTGGCGTTCCAATCCCATACTATAAGTGTCAGTACCAGTGGCGAATATAAAATGAAATTTTTGAGGGGACCAACATATGATTAAATTTTGTTTTGCCATTAAAAAATACACAACTAATAAGGGTAGGGAGGGGTTCGGGGACCACCTTCTCCCCCCCCCCCCCCCCCCACCCGGCAGGATCCATCCATGGTCAGTAATGCAAACAACAAAGGAATATAAAGAGGTTCTTTGTGAATTTTTTTCGTAGCTGCTCTGCTGTTTTTTATTTGAAAGCTTGGAATTGAAATTGAGCAACCATTTCCTTGCACAGGGGTTTGAATGTTTTTGTTTCCATTCTTCTTTTTATGCTCTAAGCTGTTTCCTTTTACCGTGTTTGAGGTTATACATCTTAGCTTCCTTTCCATGGCGATGGCCGACGAGTTTTTTTTTTTTTTTTTTGGTTACATATCTTTGCTTTTGTTAGTTTCTCATGCTGATGGGAGAATGTTTATTTTATTTTATAATTTTTTCCCTTGTATCTAGCAATACCTTTTTTCTGGGAAGCGTTTTGGTTTTTGTCTCCTATATATGAATAAAAAGAGTAGGACATAGGTTATTTTTCCTAAATTTATGGTTTCTTTTGTGTTGCAAATAGGATTATATTACACCTATTTTCCTTTTGTTTCAGGATGAATGCTTCATTTCCTAACATTTGATTTCAGCCTTAGTTTCACCAGTATGTCTTACTCAAGTGAATCAGACTTTGATGATCTGCATCAGCATGCTTCAGGTTCAAAGAAAAGAAAGATCAAGGAAGGAGAAAACCATCTTGGATTGGTGAGGTACATCGAGAATGGTTAAGACAGAACTGATGAGCACTTGAGTAAGAATCATAACGAGGAATCCAGACATGGAAGACAAGAAGTTGTGTATCCAGGGATAGGAATTGTGGAAAATGTTCCTCATTATGAGATAAGTAGCTCTAAGCTAAGGGATGATCTTTCCAACAAAGGGTTTAAGCCATTTAGTTGAACCCTTGTGGAACATGCAGGAGGGATTCTCAGGATATGAACTAGTGGAGTTCAGCAAAGTTGACCTGGATTTAGTAATGCCATGGCATTTGAGAAGATGTTTGAAACAAACCATCACGGGAAGGAGGATTATTATGATTCGTCTAACAAAGGGAGTGACCTTTATGGTTAGGTTGCGAGGGATGATGACTACAACTCAACTAAAATCTTTGGAGAACATCTTTAGAAGGAAGGGAGAATTGAAGACCATTGTTGATCTTCAAGTGGAGGAGAAGAATGTGTCAAAACTTGTGTCCAACCTAACCAATGGAATATAAATGAGAACTGAGTCCCTTAAGGAGATTGAAATTAGATATGCTAAAACTTCACTCTCCTTAACCAATTTGATGGCTCGAAAGAATGATCTGCATCGGCTTTACGAAGAAGGTATATGTGTGTACTGCTTTCCCTTTATGATATAAAGCATTGCACTGTTTGTTTGAGTTGATTCTTTTGACCTTTTTTTTTGCATGTTCAGAGTCACTAAGGATGCAGGAGATAATAAGTGCTCAACTCAAAAACATTGTCTCAGAGCATGAAAAGATTGTATCCCATGAAGGACTACAGTTAAAGGAGCTCGAGGAGCGTGAGGCTGAATTGGAGAAACGAGAGGCTAAATTGTGAAAACGAGAGGCCCTCAACGAAAAGGAGCGGCAAAAGCTTAAACACTAGAAGGAAATGGTACCTTTTATTGAACATTATATTCTTGTACCAATCAAGAGCGTTTTGAAAAAAAAAAAAAAAAACTAAGCTTATTTGAACTTGAACTATGTGCTGGCAAAGAAAATGTTTTGTTTCATATGCATCTAATTTAGTATGTTTAGAGATCTATTCTGTGAGTGCTGCCTTATTTATAGTTACTCAGCAACTTTTACAGCATGAAGGAGCCACTGCTGAACAAATGATGGCAAATGAAAAGAAAATGTTGAAGTTCGCAAAAGAGCATAAGGTACCGCTTAATATGCTTCTAAAGTATGCAAACTTGTGGCAGTACTGATTCATTATGTTGGCGCAACAAACGAGTGAACACAATATGGATAATAACAGGTAACAAAAAATTATTGCGAAAATAACAACAGTCAATAAAGACACAAAGAGATTTAACGTGGTTTGGCAATTTGCCTACATCCACTGCTAGGGAACACCGAGAAAATTCCACTATGTCAAATAAAGCATTACAACAATAACACTCACAACTCATGCCTTATAACACCACAATAAACAATCATACCCAAAGCCCTTTTGAGCTATACTCCTTCCTTTACCAAGAGATAAATTCCTATCTCTCTAAGAAACTTCTCTCTCTCCACTACTCAAAAGGAAACAAGACAAAGAAATAAAGGGAACTCAAAGTTCAGCTAATTCTGCTGCTTCGATTTTAGTGTGTAAAATGGAGTGCTGGAGTAAGCCTTTTATAGGCAAGGTAAAAGAGATCCATAGGGTGCAATGATTTCATCCAAGGGCCTTCCAAGATAAGAAATGTGGTTGTATTTCATCCAAGTCAAAAAACTTGGCCTCTAAGTAGAAAACATATGGCTAGCATTTGGTCATTCTTTCTACAATTCTCCATCTTGGACAAATGATAGACATAGTGTTTTCTTCTGTTGCTCCCCAACTTGAAGTTTCAACTACTGGCAACACCAATCAAGTCCAGGCAATGCCTGAACTTCTCCATTGGAACCGGCTTAGTCATCATGTTTGCAGGATTATGTACTATGTGAATCTTCTCAACCGTAATAGCACCATGTGCTACTACATCTCTGATGAAGTGCATCTTGACGTCAATATGCTTTGTCCGTTCATGGAACATTTGATTCGTTGTCAAATGTATCGCACTTTGACTGTAACAGTAAACTATTGTTTTCTCCAATAGTATACCCAGCTCACCGACCAAACTCCGTAGCCATATAGCTTCTTTCACTGCTACAGCGGCTGCCACGTACTCCGTCTCAATTGTCGAAAGATCGACAATTGATTGCAAGGTTGCTTTCCAACTAACAGTACATTCGTGAAGTATGAAAGCTAACCTGTCAAGGATCTTCTCTTGTCAAGATATCTAGCATAATTCGAGTCCACATATCCGGCAACACCTTTAGTGGTGTCTACGCATTTCCCATAAACTAAGCCAACATCAATGGTACCCTTCAAGTATTGCAATATCCATTTTATTGCATTCCAATAGACCTTCCCTGGGTTACCCATGTATCGACTCACCACACTGATAGAGTGAGCGATATCAGGTCTAGTGCAAATCATGGCATACATGATACTGCCAACCGCACTAGCATATTGAACATGAGACATTTGCTCTATCTCTTCCTCAGTCTTCAGAGATAAGTCTGCCGAAAGTTTGAAATGTGCCGCTAATGAAGTACTTACAGGCTTTGCGCTTTGCATGCCAAAGCGTTCCAACACCTTCTTGATATAACTTTTCTGTGATAAAAAGTGTGCCATCTTTATGGTCTCGATGTATCTCCATTCCAAGAATTTTCTTCGCAGCGCCCAAATCTTTCATCTAAAACTCTGCACTTAACTGTGCCTTTAAAGGGTTGATCTTTGACATGTTCTTATAGGTAATCAACATGTCATCAATACACAAAGCAAATAAATGAAGACCCCATCCTTGAGCTTCATAAAATAAACACAACTGTCATACTCACTCCAACAATAGCCTTTCCAAGCATGAAAGTATCGAACCGCTTGTACCATTGTCTAGGAGATTGCTTCAAGCTATGCAAGGATTTGTTTAACAAGCACACGTGGTCTTCCTTCCTTGAATATCAAATCCCTCTGGTTGTTTCATATATTCCACCAACTCACCATGCAAGAATGTTGTCTTGACATCCAAATGCTCAAGTTCCTAATTCAAACGAGCTACGTTGGCAAGTAGGACACGAATAGAGTTGTGTTTAATCACAGGAGAAAAGATTTCATTGAAATCGATACCTTCTCGCTGCGTAAAGCCCTTGGTAACAAGTCATGCCTTAAACCTTGCACTTTGAGTTCTCGAGATGATGAGGTCATCCTTGTCAGCTTTCTCGACCCACAGGTCTTTTGGACTCCACCAGTTCATGCGCCATCTTCATTGGACAGGACCAGTCAGCAAACATACTCCACAAACCAGCCTAGTTATAAGAAGGCTTTGCTCAGGCCATGAATCACGACTTAAGCTCGCCGATCGCAGGCCATCGCCGCTGTCCATCACAGCCTTCGAAATCATGGATCTGCTATGCAAGCTAGCGTTGCCACCCATGCAAGAGGACATCGCAGGTTCAAGGAAGAATCCTGAAAGGGATTTGGAAGTTGCATGTTTTCCTTTTCCTTTTCTTGTTTGTATTGTAATTTAAGTCAAGTTTCCAAAACTGTTTACAACTTGACTTAATTATTAGTTTTTTCTATTCCATTTTAGTAGTTTATTTCTTTTACAACTTGAATTTGGATTTTTCTTCAACATAACAAATTCAAGCTTCATTTTTCTTTAATTATTTATGTGTATTTTTTAATATCCACATAGTGAGATAACCGAAATTACACTTGCCAAATTCATGCTCTTTTTGAGTTTGGTTTGTAAAAGGTTTCCAACTCTTATTTGGATTCCAATTCTAGTTATATTCCTTTTCTATTTTCTTGCTATTTTCGAATTCTCGATTCTTATAAATATGCGAATTCCACAATAATAATATTTAGAATTCTCTGGTTAAAAATTGTGAGGTTTATACTTTACGTTTAGAATTCTCAACTTGTTTTTGCGTATTTTCATGTATTGATAATTCTGCAAATTTCGAACTTAAAAGAATTTAGGTTAGTTGCTCCACCTAGATTTCTGTTTGTTCATCTCTTAATTCTTCTAGTTAGTTTAAGAATAAAAGTAGCTAGTCTTACTTAAATTAACTAAGGGCTTCAATTTTTTAAGAGAGTAAGTTTATGACCTTCAAGTTTTGGATTTTCTTGGAAAAAGTCTTTTGCAACGTGGGGCATCTCACGACAACTCACATCACGGGATTCCTTCATTTTTCTTGAAGAACCACATGCTCCATCCTTTGATTTTCTGCCCTTTTAACAAGCATCCAAGTATGATTCTTCTAAAGAGATTCAATCTCTTCTCCCAGTGTAGCAATCCACTGTGTAGATTCTTTACTATTGATAGCTTCAAGATATGATTGTGGCTCATGACTATCAATATCATGACACTAAATCTGCATACCCATACCTTTTATGAGGTCTTATTTCTCTCCTCGGCCTGTCTCTTGCCAAGGCATAGTGCTGCAACTATTGTGTATTATTCTCCTCAGTAAAATATCCATCTTCTTGTGCCACAACTTCTTTGTTCACTGAGGCTTTATTATAAGGCTCCACCTCAAGCCCCACCTTCTCACTGACACTATTATTTTTTGTTTCTTTTGCCAACTCCTTTTTCAGCATTTCTACTTCATTGAAGGTCAGATCTCTACTTATGATGCATTTTCTTGTTTCATGACACCAAAGTTTGTACCCTTTGACTCTTTCGGGATAACCAAGAAATATTCACTTCTTTGCTCTCGGCTCAAGCTTGCCTTCATTTACATGAGCATAGGTAGGACATCCAAATATTTTCAAGTTATCATATTTGGTATGGGCACCTAAACACATTTCTTCATGAGTTTTGAAACCAATAGTTGTAGAAGGGCATCTGTTGACCAAGTAACAAACTATGTTAACAACTTTAGCCCAAAACTCTCTTGACAACCCAGTATTTGAAAGCATACACCTTGCTTTCTCTAAAAGGATTCTGTTCATCCGTTTTGCAAACTCATTTTGCTGTGGAGTGTTTCTCACTGTACGGTTCCTTACAATACCGCGATCCTTGCAAAACACATTGAATTAACCTTCACAGAATTCCAAACCATTATCAATTCTCAGCCGTTTCACCAGTTTCCCAGTCTGCTTTTCTATCAATGCCTTTCACTGTTTGAACTTGACGACTTTATCTTTGTGTTTAAGAATAAACACCCAAACCTTCCTTGAATAGTCATCAATGAAGGTCAGCATGTATTTTCCTCCTCCATGAGAAACAACCCGAGAAGGACCCCATAGATCCGAATGGATATAATCCATTGTGCCTTTTGTTTTATGAACACCCATATTAAACTTTACCCTGCACTGCTTTCTGAACACACAATGCTCACAAAAGTCTAATTTTCTTGTTCTCTATCTACAAAGCAAATCTTGTTTGCTCAACTCGGACAACCCTCTCTTGCTGATATGCCCTAATCGCATATGCTATAGCTACGTGGTGTCAGAGTCGGCCATTAATGATACTGCAGCCAGACTTGTAACCATGCTTCCTAGCAAACTATAGAGACCACCAATCTTCTTTCCTTTCATCACCACTAGGGCACCTTTCAAGACCCGCATAGCTCCACCTTCAGCTTTAAAGCTACAATCGATGGAATTAAGAATACTTAAGGATTTTAAGTTTTCCTCAATTCTGGAATATGTCTAACATCTGTCAGGGTTTTCACCATTCCATCGAACATCTTAATTCTGATCGTGCCAATGCCCACCACTTTATAGGCTGTCTTTTTTCAAAAAAGGACTTCCCCTCCCCCCATCAATGGATTAATAAGTTATGAACCAATCCTTGTTGGGACACATATGGTACGAACACCCAGAGTCAAACTCTTCACTAGAGTTAGTGACAGAAAATAAAAGAACGTTCACATCATCACAGCTGTCTGCTGAAACTGCTCCTCCGAAATCAAAAAGTTTTTCTTTCTCCTTTCCTTTGTGCTCAAGATAGTCTTTTCTCATATGCCCTTCTTTGTGACTGTTAGACCCGGTTGGTCTTAAATCTTATTTTGATTGATGAGTTAACGAATATGAAAATTAATTTAATGGTTCTTCTAAGTGAGAAAATGTAGGGAAATATTTACAGAAGAATCGACGCAAAAAAAGGGCAATGAAAAATGAGCTAAAACGAAAAAACGACAACCAAATGAAGAAAGAAGAAAAATACATCCTGAGGTGGGACCCACAAATTTTCCAAGTAATAAAATATAAATAAATGTTCATGGAAAAACCGACACAAAAAACGGCAATGAAAAATAAGCTAAAACAAAGAAATGGCAAGCAAGTGAAGAAAGAAGAAAAATGAGTCCCGAGCATATCCCGAGGTGGGATCCATAGTGTTTCTTAGTTAGAAAATGAAGAGAAGAGTTCACGGGTGAACCAATGCAAAAAACAGCAAAGAAAACGGAGTTAAAACGAAGAAACGGCAAGCAAACGAAAGAAGATGTCAAATCAAGCCGACAAGGGGCTGACAGTGCCGCCCGGGGCAGCGCCGCGCACAGGCGTTGTGCGTGCAGGCCTTGCACAGTGTACAGTACTCGTTGTGCACATTGCTAGCCCTGCGACAGTAGCGGGCTGCGTCGCAGGTGCTTCGGGAAGCCATCTTTTTGCCCATTTTTTGCACTCTTTCAAGGGGGCTCTCCTCCTATAAATACCCCCACTTGAATAACATCAAAGACACCTCTTCCCATCTGATTTTCAACATTTTCAAGTCTTCAAAAATCTCTCAAAAGATCATTCCAAGTTCTAGCAAATTATTTCAAAGTTAGGCTAGAATAGAAAAACTTGATTGTAATTGTTAGCTATTTTTCATAGCATTATTTTCCTATTTTGTAAACACATTGAGGGAAGTCCTAAACACTTGAGTAAGTGTTGTAGGCATTTTATAAGTGAGGCAAAGTCATAAGCTCTTGATTAAGAGTTAGGCATGAAGTAAGAGGGAGCAAGAAGAGAAGGAGAAGTCCTATCTCAAGGGGTTGAGGTTAGGCATTTGTAAAAGTTCTAGTCAAACCTAAAATCCTTGAGGAAGGATAGGGCAAAAGATCCATTGATAGCCTTAGGCAAGGGAGTCTTAATCCAAGAGTTTGGATTAAGCAAAGGGGTAAAGTCCTAAGTCTAGAGCTAGATTAGGCAAGGAAAAAGTCTTAATCTCATGAGAAAGAGTTAAGCAAGTGTATGGGATTGAAACACTCCTTTAAGTGTTTCCTAGTGGATTAGGAATCTCAAGTTGTAGAACTTGCGGAGTGGAGTAGGATTCAAGGGGAATCCGAACCACTATAAATTTGGTGTGTCTTGCTTCTTGTTTATTTGCTTTCATGGTTTGCAAATCACTAATCACACACCTCACTTAGAAATCTAGTTTTAAATTGGCTTTAAAACTTGTCTTTGAAAATTGTTTCTTTGTAGAAGAAATATTTTTAAAGGGTCAATAACTTAATTCACCCCCTCCCCCTCTTAGGTTCTTCTTAGGTTGTTAATTAAACTTGGTATTTCAGTGACACAGGAAACACTTGATTTTCCTAAATTGAGATTTCGATCTAGCCTTTCCTCTATAGCCAGCATTTCTTTTGTCAGTTCTCTTTCTTGCTACCAAACTATTCTTGGAACCATTATTTTGATTCTCCAATACTCTCTTTTTCAACTCTTTCGAGTTCAAGGCCGCCTTCACCCCTTCCATTTCAAGAGTTACACGATCATACATTATAGTATCAATAAAATGATCATAGGAATCTGGCAAGGAACATAACAAAATGATCGCCTGGTCTTCATCATCAATTTTGATACCATTGTTCTTCATGTCGAGGATGATTCTGTTAAAATCATCCAAATATTCTTTCATCGGCTTGCCTTCTTGCATTTGAAGAGTGTACAATTTCTTCTTCAAATATAACCGATTGGTGAGTGACTTGGTCATGTACAAGTTTTCCAGCTTCAACCACAATTTCGCAGTTGTATCCTCCTCTGACACTTCCCGCAGAACTTCATCTCCCAATGAAAACACTATTGCACTAGTTGCCTTCTCCATCAAACTGTATTTTTCCATGTCTGTAAGAGTCTCCAGCAAAGCATCTTTACCCTTCAATGCTTTTGGCAAATCTTGTTGTACCAGTAGAGCATGCATTTTGATCTGCCACAAGTTGAAATCATTTTCAGCATTAAATTTATCCACATCGTATTTTGTAGTTGTCATAATCCCACTCAAAATAGGTTTTCCAATACCACAGATCGATACCAGAAAACTCACATGAAAAACTGGAGAGGTCACAAATAGTGCTGCTTAAAACCCAGTCTCCTAAGACAAAATTTTCTATTGTCTACTACCGTAGTGCCTGCCTAAACCTTTCAAATTGAGCAATAACCTCAAAAGTCTTTTCTACTGTGGAAGATCAGTCACAAGCTGCAACCACAGAGTATACTAAGGCTTAAGAGTATACCAGCAACACCTCGCTCTGATACCAGTTTGTTGGTGTAACAAATGTGTGAACATGATATTGATAATAACGGTTAAAAGAAAATTATTGCGGAAATAAAAGTAGACAATAAAGACATAGTGATTTAACGTGGTTCGGCAATTTGCCTACATCTACCGCCAGGGAGCACCGAGAAAATTCAACTATGTTAAATAGAGTATTACAACAATAACACTCACAAACCCAAAATAAACACTCACACCTAAAGGCCCTTTGAGCTATACTCCTTCCTCTACCCAAGAGATAAATTCCTCTCTCTAAGAAACTTCTCTCTCTCTCTCTACTACTCAAAAGGAAACAAGAGAAAGAAATAAATGGGAACTCAAAGTTTAGCTAATTCAGCTGCTTTACTAAATAGTGGGAATCCAAAAAGGAAAAAGAAAAAAAAAGGATTCATTCTATCTGATTCTTTAATAGAAAAAATAAAATAAAAATGTCTACTGAAGTGAAAATTTGGGAGAAGAAAGTTAAAATTTCTGGGTTTCTTTTAGCGACCCAATTTGGGGTCACTAAAGATGAAATTTATCTCCTATTCAGTTTTAATGAATTTGGGAGAAGTTTTGAGGTTTTTGGATGAATATGCCCTTAAAAAAATAGTCCGTTAGTGACTTAACGATTAACCTTAAAAAAGTGGCTAAAAAAATACAAAATGAAAGTATGGTGACTACGTATAGGATTTTTAAAGTATAGTAACCAAAAGCTGAACTTTTGCGTAGTATGGTGACTGAAAATTGAATTCACCCTATCTTTTATATTCTTATTTTGTAGTATCTTACACACTCTTTTGTTTTCTATTTTTAAATAGGAAAAACATACACTTTGAATCTTTGATATCATTTGTTAGGAAAAGAAATAATAAAAAAACACATAAAAAAGGAATATATCAATTTTAATGTGTTTTAATCCACGAGAATATTCATTATTCCAATTAATAAAAATTCACAGAATATAAGAGTTTTTATTTATTGTTTTCTCTCTAAACACACAAAACTTCTCCATTTTTATTCCAACATCCCTTTCTCTTCTTTCCTGTTTCTCGTACACAAATTTAGTACAAATAATGTCTATGAATACCAAATCCATAAAACAAAAATTCTTCTTGGCCCAAATTTTAGATTAAGTCTAGAACTAAATTGTTTATGTGGCCAAATTGTAATTATATTAATATCTCTGTAAATTAATATTTTTGTGATCATGAACTTTTTTTTATTCTAGAGAGATATTTGTTAATTTAAAGAGTTTTTACTTTTTTAAAAAAAGTTTCCGTAACCATATTTTAATTTATTTATTGTGTATAATTTAGTTGTATAGATGGGTTCATGTGATTAAAGTCACTGTGAATTAAACTACTCTATAAATCCAATATAGAAAGATTTTCAAAAATATGTGTGACCTCATCGATCACGGTGCGTGGGTAAAAGGTGGCTTCATCGATCATGGCGTGTGCATAAAAGGTGGCTTCATCGATCATGATGAGTGCGCAAAATGTGGCTTCATTGCTCATTGTGCGTGCATAAAAGGAGGTTTCATTGTTCATGGCGTGTGCATAAATGGCAACTTCATCGATCATGGCGCGTGCGTAAAATGTAATTTCATCATTCATGGCGCATGCGTAAAAGTTGTCTTCATCGTTCATGGCAAGTGTGTAAAATGTGACTTCATCGATCATGGCACGTGCGCAAAATGTGACTTCATCATTCATGGTCCGTGAGTAAAAAGTTGCTTCATCGTTCACGGTGCGTGCGTAAAAGGTTGCTTCATCTATCATGGTGCATGCGTAAAAGCAAGTACGAGAAAATAAATTGTTGTTTCCGGGCTTAGTTACTCAAAAAAAAAAAAAAAGAAAAGGCATCCCTCACTTTGCTAATCCCTTCGTTAACCTTAGTATATATACATATCTTTAGAATAGGTTCTCTTAATCTTCTATTCAGATAGCAACTTTCTAGTAAAAAAAAACTGCAAGGATTTGTTTTGGGACTATCTCAGGGGATAATTTGTGGTTAGAATTCTACCCTTGCACAAAAAAGGTAGTATTCTATGTTACTCTTTTGGATGGATTTGAACATTTCTCTAGTAAATATGTTGTTTTTACCATTTTGTAGATCTTTTATGTGTTCCTAAGATGATGGTTATAGGTAACTAATTAAATGTAATTTTGCCATTTCTTTATTAGTTGTTAATCTTTTGAATTAATTTGAACATTTCTTTAGTAAGCATGTTGTTTAATTTTTACTTTTCTTTATATGTTCCAAAGATAATGCTCGTAGGTAATTGAATGTAATTTTGTGATTCCTTTATTAGCTTTCATTGTTCAACTTCAATTTCAAGAATTGATTGTTGGTTGTAGTTGATCAAGATGCCTATTGTGTAGTTTTTCTTATTTATTTTTTCCTATAAACATAATCAATTAAGTGAATAAGATTTTTACTATCAAACCTTTTGGAATCATTAGTTGTAATTAATTAATTTTACAACAATTAAATAGTCTATTAGGAAACTTAAATGAAAACTTTTGCTCCACTAAACCACATAAAAGCTCTACCACTCTCAATGTAGAGCACATTTGACACACTCGCCACATGAATCACCTGTCACTATAAACCTAACCTCTCCCTTCAGGGCAAGTGCACGCTCTGCGCATAGTATTCGCAAGATGTTCAAATCCAATTTCAGTGTCAACAACGGCAGTGGATACTGCTAAAAAATGAAACCAAACAACATACGTTACAAACATAAGAAAGTGGAAAGCAAATTTCAGGCGGCCGTTGCTCCATTTTTTTCTCTCCCTTTTAGTACTGAAAATTTTTAAAATTTCACTCCGGCGGCCGGTTCTTCATGAGCCCTTCGGTTCCGTTGATATTTCTAGGCTGCTCTGTTGTTGAATTTAAATTCATCAATCATAGTGCGTGCGTAAAAGGTGATTTCATCGATCACGGTGCGTGTATAAAATGTGGCTTCATCGATCATTGTGCGTGCGTAAAATATGGCTTCATCGATCATGGCGCGTGTGTAAAATTTGGCTTCATCGTTCATGGCATTTGCATAAAAGGTGATTTCCTCATTCATGGCACATCCATAAAAGGTGAGTTCATCGTTCATGGCATGTGCGTAAAAGGTGACTCCATCGATCCTGGTGCGTGCGTAAAAGTAGGTAAGAGAAAATAAATTGTTACTTAAGGATTCAGTTACTCAAATATTTTTTTTCAATCCCTAAGTTAACCCTACTATATATATATCTTTTTCATCATTGTAAAGACATCCTTACTTTGCTAATCCCTAAGTTACCCTACTATGTATACATCTCTTTAGAATAATTTCTCTTAATCTTCTATTGAGATGCCAGCTTTCTAGTGAAAAAAAAAAAAGTGCGAGGATTTGTTTTGGGATCATCTCAAATGATAGTTTGTGGCTAGAATTCTACCCTTACACAAAAAGGAAGTCTTCTATGTTGCTCTTTTGGATGAATTTGAACATTTCTCTAGTACGTATGTTGTTTTTACTTTTTTGTGGATCTTTTATGTGTTCCTAATATGATGGTTGTAGGTAACTAAATGTAATTCTATCATTCCTTTATTAGTGTTAATCTTTTGAATGGATTTGAACATTTCTCTAGTAAGCATGTTGTTAATTTTTACCTTTTGATGGCTTAACTTTTTATGTTTATAAGATGATGGTTGTAGGTAATTGAATGTAATTTTCTGATTCTTTCGTTAGCTCTCATTGTTGAACTTCATTTTCATAAATTGATTGTTAGTTATAGTAGATCAAGATACCTATTGCGTGGTATACCCTAGCAGGAATTTGGGCTTGTCTGATTACTTAAACTAATAAAATTGAAAATGTGGAATTCAATACAGCAATAGTTCGTTATGCAATGGATTTAGGCTGTCATTTCAATTAATTGAATGGCAGGGTGATGTAGTATAGACATGGCCTCTTCCGCTTCCACTCTAGAAAGAAATTTTAATGTTGAATTAGAGCGAAAAGAGGCAACCCATAACAAATGGGTTTAGAGTTGGGATTTTGACAAATTGCATGGTTGGGTGACATCACATAGATACCTTCCCTTTTGTTTACACTCTAGAAAGAAAAATTTGACTCGGAGCGAAAAGAGGTAACCCATAACCAATGGATTTAGAGGTATTATTTTGACAAATTGCTAGGTAGGGTGATGTAGTACAGATATTGTCCCTTCTGCTTCCACTCTAAAAAGAAAATTAAAAAATTGACTAGAATGAAAGGAGGTTACCCATAACCAATGGATTTAGAGTTGTTATTTTGACAAATTGTAGGGTAGGGTGACGTAGTATAGATATTGTCTCTTTCGCTACCACTCTAGAAAGACAATCAAAGGCCTGATTTAGAGTGATAAATGGTAACACATAATCAAAGGATTTAGATTTGTTATTTTGATTAAATGAATGGTAGGGTGACGTAGTATAGATATCGTCCCTTCCACTACCACTCTAGAAAGAAAATCAAAAGATTGATTTAGGCAAAAACATGTAACCTACATTTACAAATTTGAGAATTCCAACTTAGGATAGCCTTTTAATAGATAGAATTTGGATTAAAAGTTTAATATTTATTTGTTGTATTACTTGTAATCCCAACCAAGTCTTAACATGTGTAGCAAAAGTTATGAAACTTTGGTATAAGTAAAAAAATTATATAATGAGAATTGAGGAATAGGCCAATGGTAATTTTGTTGGGCAACAATTTGCAGGCGGTAGCGTCAATTTCCATTAGGGTAGGGAAAATGTAATAGGGTAGGCTCATTAGGCCCAAATTCCAAAAACAAATATAGATACATAAATTTTAAGTAATTTGAATAAGTTAAAGCCTATGAATGAATTAAAAAGAATAAATTTTAAAAATTAAATATAATTTATTGAGAAGATATCTAACAATAAATTTTTTCCTATAAACATAATCAATTAAGAGAATCAGATTTTTAATATCAAACCTCTTAGAATTATTAATTGTAATTAATTAATTTAGCAAACTTAAATGGACTCCAGGGACCACAGAAAAAAGCTCCACCACTCTCAATGTGGAACACGTTTTACACACGCGCCGCATAACCGCGCCACCTGTCACTATAACCTTAGCCTCTCCGTCAGGGCGAGTGCACTCTCCGCGCGTATCATCGCCAGATGTTCCAATCCGATTTCAGTGTCAGCAGCGGCAGTTAAACGAAACCAAACAACAATCGTTACAAACGTAAGAGAAAGTGGAAAACAAATGTCAGGAGCCGCTGGTCCATTTTTTCTGTGACTTTTAGGCTCTGTTCTCTTGTGGCAATTTCCTAAGAATCATCATTTTTTTTTTCCAAAACTTTACATAAAGAAACAACTTCACTTTTTCAACAATTCAAAATTAAAATTTTAAAATTCCCTCTAAATACCTACTCACATAAATTCAAAAAATAACACAATCATTACACTTTTTTAATATCTCACCTATATAATTTCCCAAAAAAAACTTCCCTCTAAAAAATTTCCAACAAAAAACTTCTCTCCAACAAAATTTCTCCTACACAAGCCACAAAAGAACAGAGCCTTAGTACTGAAAATTCTGGAAACTTCACTCCGGCAGCCTGTTTTTCATGAGCCCTTCTGTTTGGTTGATCTTTCCAGGCTGCTCTGTTGTTGGATTGAAATTCAGTAGATACTTTCTTCTTGCACAGGTTTCTTTTTTAGCGTGTTTATAGGGTGTTTGAGGTTATGCGTGTTGTGTTTTGATCTTTTCTGATGTCTATTTCCATACAAGCTTCATATATATGTTCCATGATGATGAGTTTTTGTTTTTGTTTGTAGAAGTGTTCCCTTTTTCTTCTTGTTGTTATTCAAAGATATGATGAAGAGCAGAGGATGTTCATCCCGTTTCATTTCTATTGTTTGTCTGCTGTTTTTTTTTTCATGCTACATTTGTGAGATGTTTTGGGGATTGTTGTATTATTTTGTTACTGCTGTTTAATCTCTTTTATATCCATAGCTTCTATTTTGGTTTAGATTGTTGTATTATTGGCTTTGATCTTCTTATTATTAATTTTTACAAAAATTGTGTGTGAGAATAAGAATGTACTGTTTTTCTTGCCTCTGTATCAGGCAATAGTTGTTCTTGCTCCTTCAAAAAATAACATGGGATATTCTGGGAAGCTTTTTGGCTTGGAATGTTCTTTTGTGTTGGTGATCTGTTTCTGGAAATATCCCTCTTTTTTTTTCTTTTTTTTTTTTTTTTTTTTTTTTTTTTTTGGTCTTTCCTCTCGCTTAGAAACTTGTTCCTGTTTCCTGTCTGCTTTTATTTTCCATACATCAAAACCAGGAATTACCTCAAGTGCCATCTCAATTTGATTTTGCATCTTAGTTACTGCTATGATCTAATTTTCTTGTTTGATTTAGGATCTATGCTTCATCTGCTAACATTTTCTTTTGCACAGTTGATATTTCCAGGATGGCCTGTTGTTTTGGGTTTGAAACTTGGATTGAAATTCATTGGCCACTTTCCTCTTGCACAAGTTTGTTTTCTAGCGTATTTATAGGGTATTTGAGGTTTTGCAACTTATTTTTTGACTTTTTCTGATGTAAGTTTACATGCAAACTTCATATATATATATATATATATATATATATGTACATAATATATGTATATGTACAATATATATATGTATATGTACATATATATGTATATGTACATATATATATGTATATATATATATATATATATTCCATGATGATGGGCCTTTGTTTTTGTTTTTGTTTTTGTCTGTATAAGATTTTCCTTTTTTTCCTTCTTGTTATTCAAAGATATGATGAAGAACAGGGGATGTTAATGCTGTTTTATTTCTCTTGTTTTCCTACTGTTTTTGCATTTTACATTTGTGGGATGTTTTTGGGATTGTTGTTGTATTTAATCTCTTTTATTACCTGTTTTGGTTCTGATTGTTACTCCGCTTCCTGTTGTGGCTGTTATTATTATTATTTCTTACTACAATCGTGTGTGTGAGAATACGAGCGCACTGTCTCTCTGTTTTTTCTAATCGCAGTTTTGTTTAAATTCTCGTGTTGCTGGCAGAAATATTTGTCTTGCCTCTGTATCTGGCAATACTTTTTCTTGCTCTTTCAAAAGATGACATGGGATATTCTGGGAACCTTTTTGGTTGTTTCCAGAATTTTATAAAGTGGCTTAAGAAATAATAAGACTGATTGGTTTCTTTTGTATTGCACAGATGAACTATTTCAGAAAATAGCCCCTTTTTTTGTTTTTTTTTTTTTCTTTCCGTCGCATTGCTGCAAAGAAAATTTGCTTCTGTGGCTTTCCTCTCTGTTAGAAACCTCCTTTGGGATTTGGGGTGTTTTGACTGTATTTTGAGAACAAATTCAGAAAACAGGGATGGCATCTGGTTGACAACTCTGGTTTAGGCAGATAGGTTTCTATTCCACCTATTTTCTTGTTCGATTCAGGATCTATGCTTCATCTGCTAAAATTTCATTTTTCACATTTGATTTCAGGCTTAATTTCTACAGTATGTCTTGCTCTTCGGTAGATGAAAGCAACTTGAGTGAATCAGACCTCGAAGATATGGCATGAAATGCTATCAGAAGCTTAAAAATAATTCCCTGGAGCTGAGAGTTTCAGATGAAAAGTATAAATGCCCTTTATGCCCTGGAAAAGCCCGGCTGTTCTAATTCAAGGACCTGCATCAGCACGCTTCAGGAGTTGCTAAAGGTTTACAGAGAAGAAAGATCAAGGAACGGGGAAAACATCTGGGATTGGCGTGGTACTTGGAGAATGATCTGGACAGAACTGAACAGCCAATGGAAGTTAGTTTGAACACTAGTCAGGACGGTGAAGACAGCCATGCAGATGAAAAATTCGTGTTTCCCTGGATTGGAATTGTTGCAAATGTTCCTCACCAGAGGGGGGATGGGCGATATATTGGTGAAAGTGGCACTAAGCTTAGGGATGATCTTTCCAACAACGGGTTAAATCCATTGAGAGTTCAACCTTTGTGGAATTACAAGGGATTCTCAGGATACGCACCGGTGGAGTTCAGCAAAGATTGGCCTGGATTTAGTAAGGCAATGACATTTGAGAAGATGTTTGAAGCAAACCATCACGGGAAGAAGGATTATTATGATTCATCTGAAAAAGGGAGTGATCTATATGGTTGGGTTGCTGGGGAGGATGATTACAACTCAGACAGAATCTTTGGAGAACATCTTAGAAAGAAGGTAGATTTGAAGACCATTGCTGGTCTTCAAGAAGAAGAGGATAACAAGGCGTCACATGTCTCAAATTTGACAACTCAAGTAGAGATGAGAACTGAGTCCATCAAGGAGATTGAATCCAATTATAATGAGACTTCACTGTCCTTGGAACAATTTGATGATTCGTAAGGATGAGCTCCATCAGCATTATGAGGAAGGTATATGTATCGCTTGCCTTTCTGATATGATGCATTGTTTGAATTGATTGCTTTTGACATTTTCTTTCCCTGCGTGTTTAGAGTTACAGAAGATGAAGGAGAAAACAAATACTCAACTGGAAAGCATTTTCTCACGGCATGAGGCAAACTTATCACAGCTAGAAGCACAGAGAAGAGAGCTCTTGGAGCATGAGGCCGAATTGGGGAAACTAGAGGCCCTCAACGATATGGAGAGGAAGAAGCTTGATCACCAGAAGGAAATGGTAAGTTGTCGAACATTAGATTCTTGTTCCAACTAAGAGAGTTTTAGAATGTTAGATAACTGAAAATCAGCTTATTTGAACTTGAACTGTGCTGTCAAAGAAAATGTTTCGTTTGATATGCATTTAGTTTAGCAGTTTTGGATGACAATTTTTTGAGTTCTGTGCTGCCTTAGTGATATATATTTACTCTGCTGCTCCTATATTTTACAGAATGAAAGAGCCACCGCAGAACAAATGATTGCAAATGAAAAGATGTTGAAGTTGGCAGAAGAGCATAAGGTATGGTTCCAATATGCTTTTAAAGTATATAAACCTGTGACAATCTTGATTCATTAAATGATTTTGGAATGGAAAATTGCAGAACGAGAAACAAAAACTAGACAGCCAAATCATTGAGATCCAAAAGAAGATTGATGCAAAACAAGCATTAAAATTGGAATACAACGCCTCAGAGGGGCTATCCAAATACATGAGCACATAGGAAATGATGGAGATGAGGAAGACGTGTCGAAGTTACTAGACATTCAAAATGATCTCGAGGAGAAAGAAGAGGAGCTGGAAGGAATGGATACAACGAACCAAGCTCTCATTGCCAAGGAGCGTAATAGCAATGACAAATTCCAAGACTCCAGAAAGAGATCATTCAAGTAAGAAACTGCATCATAGTTTTCATCTTTTTCTTTCTTGATTAATCAACAAGATTGACCCTTACTTTTCCTTTAGGCTTTGAAGGATAAAAGATCCCGGATTATCGGCGTGAAGAAAATGGGAGAACTTGCAGTTGCACCAATCCGGGAAGCAGTTCAAAAAACACTTACACTTCCCAAGTCAGAAGCTCAAGTGAGAGCTATGCTGCTGTGTTCACAATGGCAGGCAGAACTAAGTGATCCCCACTGGTATCCTTTTAAGATGGTGAAAGTTAAGGGTAGTGAGGAACATGAGGTATAGTTCTCATTCTAATTTCAACATCAAATAGTTTTAGCCTTATTTTACAGGGTTAGTTCTTTGAAAATTGGTTTCCACAGTATAAGCTTTTGGTTTCTTGAATGCAGCAAATTGTGGACTCAGATGATGAAAAGCTGAAAATGCTGAGGACCCAATGGGGGAATGTAGCATATGAAGCAGTGGTTATTGCTTTGAAAGAGATGAATGAGTACAATCCCAGCGGCAGGTATCCAGTACCCGAGATATGGAACTTCAAACAAAACAAGAAAGCAACTCTGAAAGAAGTAGTCATCCCTATAGTCGACCAATGGAAAAAGCTCAAAAGGAGAAAGTGATGAAAGGGAAAATGTTCATCAATCGAACTCCTCGTCAAGTCAAGAAAAGAGTTGCAATTTTGGGATGAATTATGTTAAAGGCTTGCTTTAAATCTGCACTTCAACTTTTTTTATGGAATTTTCCTCCATTGGCAAACTGAGTGGGCTGTTCCTGCCTCTTTATTATGACTTTTCAATTTTGTTCGAAATATTTTATCATTTTAGTTATAAGATGTGTTGTTGTTATCAGGCAAATATTTTGATTGTCTACATTAATTACTAATGAATGGTTTATTAGCTATTTTAAAGCATTATAAAAAGTTTGAATGACTCGTGGGACAGATGGAGTATTAAACTTATATAGAACGAATTTATAAATGCAGCGGGACGTATAGATGTGATGCCGCGTTGAGTATCAATTTGCATATATGAGTTAACATTGAGAATGAGTATTAGTGAGAGTTAACTCATAGATTTTTGGGATAAGGTGCAAAAATGCCCAAAACTTTTAAGGCACAACCATTTTTACCCTTAAATTTTGTTATGTCCCGATTTGACCTCAAAGTTTTTTTTAGTATTTTTATTTCCTAATATTCCTTTAAAGTTGTTTTTATGTCTCTATATGCCGTCAAGTTCAAATATGGGTAAGCTATGCTCTTACCGTCACAAGAAAGGCCAAACTAACAAATTTTTTCGATTAAGTGATTGCTAACGTATCAAATATAAACTTGATTCACAATAGCAAAATAAATGTACTTGTTTATAAAATAAAAGTGAGTGAGAGCATATACTTAATTTATGATCTTGGGAAACAAATATGATGCTAATCTTTCATTACATGCATATGCTCTCAAATACAAAATCTCATGTCCTACTTTAGAAGTCATATTTAATTATATCACACAAACACCAACTTAAATTTACTGTGCAACTAAATTTTATTTTGCAAACCAAATAAAATTAATTTATTGTTGTAGGTCAAGTTCTATTTAACATATTAACAACAATTTAGCCGAAAGTTTATCTATCTGCTATTTTTTTCTTTTTTTGTGGCGGTGTGGGTATAGCTAACCCTTATTTGGAACTCTAAAGGCATATTAGGACATAAAAAACTTTGAGAGTATATTAGGACATAAAAAATAAGTTTGAGGGTACACTAAGACATCATAAAACTTTGCAAATCAAAATGGCCGCAACCTAAATGTTCGTGGGCATTTTTGAACCTTAACTCGCAGCTTTTTTTTTTTTACTTCACTTTTCCTAAACAGTAGTGTTGAATAGAACTTGTGTGATTCGAGAGTATCAGTTCCAAATTTTATTTTTATTTTTCTTTTAATGCTACTCCTTAACATACAAGTGCTATTCTTCATGAGATCAGTGCTACCCTTCATGAGTATCAATGCTACTTTTCATGAATATCA